>CM047589.1:2357178-2382890 GCA_026184515.1 Peronosclerospora sorghi | reverse complement strand
TGGATAGCGATGGCACCACCAGGTCTGTTCCGACACGATCAGCGGAAGGTACCTCCGCTGGTGAGAGTCCAGAGGGACTACCACACGCAACAGAAGAGTCGTTGCGTGTTGGAGAGAAACATTCCACGGGTGATAAAGACCACCGTGAGAATGAAGTAATATCCACGGTGGGAAACACCCACCGTGAGAATGAAATAGTATCCACAGTGGGAAACACACACTGTGCGACCGAAGGTTCCAACACGACGAATGAATTCCGTGTTGATGAGAGTGAATTCACGATCGAGTACAATCGTGAGCAAAACTCCGTGGTGTCCAGTGCCCACCACGTTGCGTTAGCCATGCGCACGGGTGATAAAGACCACCGTGTCGCAGAAAAGGCGGCCGATCAGACGAGCACATCTGATCTCCAAAATTCCATGGTAGGCAGTGGCCACCATGAAGATGAGTATTCGCACACGGTGAATCGTAATCACCGTGTAGCAGTCAATCAGACGAGTTCGTCTGATTGCATGGGCAGTTCCGTCGAGACGATCAACGTCTTGACGCAAACGGAGACAGGATTAGCTACCCATTCTGTTAATGGAACACCCTCCGAAAGAAGGTTCGGAGGTGATGGCTCTTCCAGCGCTAAGCTGGAAGAAGTTTATGAGAAACTTGCACGATGATCAGATCGAACAGATCTGTATCATCGTTGCAACAGATGATGTAGTGGATATTCGTGAACGAATATCCACATTACAAGTAAAAAACATTGGGAAATAGGTTCCCAATGATCAAACAAGAGCTCAGCGATTTGAAGCGCAGAGCTGAAAGTAGCTTAAAGCGACCTCCCCATTTTATGAAGTACTTCGGGAATACTCTGACGTATTCCCAGAAGAAGTACCTAGCGAGCTCCCTAAGGATAAGGGAACTCGTCATGAGATTGACCTCGTGCCAGGCACGAAGTATTCTGTTACGCGGCAATGGCCGTTGCCGCGTGATCAGGTAAAAGCGATCGACGAGTTTTTCGAAGCTCGTCGTATATTAGGCCAAGTGCGGGAGTCTACCTCACCGCAATCTACCCCCACCTTTTGTGTGAATAAGTCCACAGGTGGGTGGAGAATCGTTCACGCTTACAACAAGCTGAAAGCAGCGACGGTACCGGCACAGACACCGATACCGCGGAAGGATGTCATCATAGATGGCATGTGCGGGAGCACATCTTTAGTGCGCTCGATCTAAGAGATGGATTTTATCAAATCCTAATGCGTGAGAAGGATATCCCTCTCACGGAAGTAAGCACCCTAAGCGGCATGCTTTGGGAGTGGCTTGTTATGCCACAGGGGCTTCGAAATGCCCCTGCTACGTTTAACAGATGCGTAACGCATCTATTACGCCCGGTGCGAGAATTCGCACCGAGTTATTTAGATGACGTGTTCATCCATAGCAAGGGTGAACACGATAAAAGCGATGTAGATGTCCATAGGGAACATCTACGTCGAGTGTTAGAGCTTATGCGTAAGCATAAGCTCTATGCAAATCTGAAGAAGTGCACCTTTGGTGCACCTGAGATACCCGTTCTTGGATGCTTTGTGGGAAAGAACGGGGTGCGTCCTAATCCAGAAAAGATCAGGGTCATCGTTGAATGGCCTACGCCAAACAACGTTAAGGAACTTCGAAAGTTCCTTGGGTTGGCAACATATTTGCACAAGTATTCGTGCAACTATGCTGGGTTGATACGACCTCTTTCTCAATTACTTAAGAAAGATGTCGAATGGAATTGGGATACCCAATGTCAAGATGCTTTTGATGCAGTCAAGCAAAGCTTGACTGAAGCGCCTGTCTTGGCTATAGCCGATAACGAGCGCCCTTTCCACGACGTTTGCGACGCGAGCGATTTCGCTATCGGCTGTGTTTTGATGCAGCGTGATCACGATGATCGTGATCGCGTAATCTGCTATCAATCGCGTAAGATGCGCCCAGCCGAGCGCAACTATCCAGTGCTTGACAAGGAACTCCTTGCCATGAATACGCACTAGCTAAGTTTCGGATCTATCTATTGGGAGATAGACCGTTTGTGGTTTACACGGACCATGCGTCGCTACGCACGGCCGTGAATTCACCACACATTTCTCAAAGAATGGCTCGATGGCTGTCATTCTTTGCTGAGTACAACTTTACGGTTGAATACAAACCCGGAAAGTTGGACGTGATAGCAGATGCGCTATCACGAAGGCCCGATTACGAGATAAAACCGTCCGTAACCGAAGGGGCCAGTGCAAACGCGATCCGTTGCACTGCTTTGTCGTCGTCAATTATACGACAAGTACGCGAGGCGTACAAAACAGACGAGGAGACACGTCTGTTGATTTATTACTTACGTAATCAATCAAGTGAGAAACGCGACGAACTCCCAGAGTTCCTCCGCGCTTGCGTGCATCGATATCGACTGCACGATGGTCTGCTGCTTTACAGCACAGACCAAAAAGATGAAAGTCGCATCGTCTTCCAAACGACGATGATCTCAAACATCAAATTATGTTTGAGTATCATGATGCACCGATTTCGGGGCATCAAGGTCGAGAGAAGACATACGCTTCTCTCGCACGTGACTTTTACTGGCGAAATCAGTACAAGTGGGTACGCAAATACGTACGCGCTTGCGAGATTTGCCAGCGCGTTAAGCCTGCGCAGTCTGCACAGGCTCCGCTGCAATCTCTGCCGGCTCCGACAGAGTGTTGGAATTCCACTTCAATGGACTTCGTATTCGGTCTTCCATCCGACAATAGTCGGAAGACCGGAATAGTGGTCTTTGTAGACCGTTTCAGTAAGATGGTACATCTTACTGCAGTATAAGCGAATGTAACCGCCGTTCAAACAGCGCGGATATTCGTTGATACGGTATTCCGTTTGCACGGAATACCGGAAGACATTGTCTCGGATCGAGATCCGAGATTTACAGGACGTTTCTGGCAAGAAACGTTCTCATTGTTGGGAACCCAGATGAAGATTTCAACTGCGGACCATCCGGAAACGTATGGGCAGACGGAACGGGTTAACCGCGTTCACGGAGACATGTTGCGATCATACGCACATATCTTTGAACGGTGGAGTGACTATCTGCCACTCACTGAATTCGCGATTAACAATTCAGTGCATGCTTCAATAAACATACGCCGTTCTACGTGAATGCCTTAAGTCATCCACGAACCCCAGCTTTACTTGGCGGTACGCCAAATCTAAGTGGGGGAGGGACCCGCTCAAATTTTGAGCGAGTCAATGCGCAAGTTGCGACTGCAACTTGTGAACAAAACGATGGCCCTTCTACTGAAAATACAGTAGAAGCGGAAGCAGCTTTAATTAAAACTGAAGCTGCATACGATGAATATGTGTCTGCAGCAATGGCTGCAGACAACGAGGACAATGCACCTACTGCTGATAAAGCAGTAGATGAATTCTTATTACATCGCCAAGCTGTAATACGCTATATAAAAGATGCACTTGCCTCTGCTTTTGATAATCAGAAGCAAAATGCAGAAAAACAAGGAAGGAAGAACAAAAACTCCTTTCTGAAAGGTGAATTGGTACTATTAAGTACTACCAATTTACCTACACATGCAATAAGCAACTGCCCTACACGGAAGTTGCTTCCTAAGTACATTGGACCTTTCAAGGTCCAAGAGATTCGGGGGAATGCCTATACCTTAGACATTCCCACAGCAATGCGGCTTCATCCAACATTCTATTTTGGGCGGCTCAAGCCGTATCACTCGTCTTCTTCTTACGACGAGACGCAGAACCACGGAAAATACCGTGCTTCTCCAAGTCTCCCAAGAGAGACTTGTAATCGGCTTCCAGCCGTTGATGAGCAGAGCGGAGAGTCGTTACCTCCGCCTTCGACTGCTCAAGATCAACCTTGTGCCTATCGAGCTCTTCCTTACAGCGGTAAAGCTCGATGTACAGAAGATCATTCTTCTGCTGAAGGGCAGTGTGCGCCCCGAGGATGTCGCGGACACTCACGCGAAGAGACCGATATGTCTTCACACAGTGAGATATATCGCTGCTCAAGGAGGAACAACCCTCCTCGAGTTTGCGGAGCAAAGAACCATGCTCCGCAACAACAACGGCGAGGGAATTCTCAGCCTCCGCCGCCCCTGATCGATAATCAGGGGAATAAGCGATACATTCTCGAGCGCTTGATCTCGAAGCGCTCGGTTCCTTCGAAGAAGGGGCAGCGTACCTAGTACTTAGTACGCTGGCTAGGTTACCCCCAAGAGTTCGACTCTTGGGAGCTGATTGAGGTTCTGAGGGCCGACGCCCCAGACCTTTTAACTGAGTTTGAGAAGGAGTCTCAAACTCATAATGCGAAGTAGCATCAACACTAGGTGTTGATGCATTTAGGGTATCGATTAAGCCCTAAATTTCGGCGGGTACGGAAAAACCACCGTACCCCCGCAACTCCTCCTCTGACAGACGAGGAGCGTCATGTGTACACCTCGGGCAAACGAGGTGAGAAGGGACACCACAGTTAAACCCTTCTTTGATGCAAGCAAAATGGATGTATTCCATTTTGCCTGTTCGCGAGTGCTTTAAAAATCGCTCGCGCATTACGTGAACTTTATTCACGTAATCATCTGGGCTTTTGTTGTAGTTGTCAACAAAAGCGTTCCAACTCTGAGTCAGGGCGTCTTTATCGTCCCTGTTCCTCCTTGACCCTTTCCGGCTAGAATAATATCGAACCTGGAAAAAGAGGTCAATAAAGTACAGATGTCTATCGTCTGTACTTCGATCGAATCGACGTGACTGGATGTCTTTGCAGTCATCCAGAACGTTGATATCGAACAACGCATATTGGCAGTCCCGCTTACGGTGAACGCCACTGTTGGGGGCAATAGCCCATCCAGGGGTCCAAAACACCACTTTGTACGGAACATGTGGTTCCGTACGATGATACGCTTCAGAAGTGGCAGGCGCCGCTTCTGTTCGAGATCTTTTAGCAGGCGGAACACCGCCTGCTTCAACACCACGCGCCGGGGTTAAACCACCCCGACGTGGAGACGTACTTGGTCCAGTTGGAATTCTGCGTTCCCGCAACCACCTGTGATGATCATTGTCGCTGTCAGCTATGACAGCGACACCAGAGTCATCATCGCTGTTAGGCGATGAGCACCTAGCGAGTTTCGACTCGCTAGATCCTTTCGTGGGGACAGCTGTATCCCCATCACTTTGTTCGGAGTCAGAACTCCCGAACATGGCCCTCTTGGCAACACGCCATTCGGAAGTTGCCATCGTGCGAGATGTTGCATTAGCAACATCTCCCTGTTTCTTGTCAGATGCCACCATAGCAGCATCTGTGGTCGAAGACGGTACGTCTTCCGACCTTTGCGTAGTTGACGCTGCTAATGCAGCGTCACTGTTGTCACTCAACACCTCAGCACCTAGTGCTGAGGCGGAGGAAGAAGCTCCTTTAATGTTTTCAGCAGCTCTCTTTAGAGCGCCGCCGCGTGCTTCGACCATCGAGTCGATCGTCAATCAGTTGGTGAATGAGAAATTCCGACCAACAAGTGCCACCTATGATTGGCCAAAATAAGAATTATTATTGGCCAACCACCTTAAGTGGGGGGTGATGTAATGGGGTGCCATTACATAATTGATATTCAAGTTAGAATATCACAGTTGAATTTCAGACGCGTTGTCTGAAATTCAAATAATAGATTATAAGTTATTATAATCTACGAAGGAAAAGTCGATTTGGTATAAATACCGAATCTTGCAGGTTAACTAATAGTACAGTTAGTTGAATACTTGATATTATTATATTAATTAGGTAGTTACTATACTATTAGCCGCTAACCACCCATTTAATAAACACTATTAATTTTGCGTTCTAAAAGATAAGTAAATACTTATATTTACTTTTAGTATAGGATTAGTTGTTACCAACTAATCCTGCCCTTATTGTATTGCGCGCTTCCTCGCAAAATACAGTGTAAGCCCGTAGCAGGATCAGTCCTGTTACAGTTGGTGTACATGAGTACACTACGGTTGAGGTCAGTATTGACCGGTTTGAAAGGTTTCGAACCTTTGGTTATTTTAACCAATCAGGGCAGGGGCCCTTGGTGTGGTGGTGTGTCAGTCATCCACGTGTCGGTACACAGGTGTGTACACTACATTTTAGCTAGGTACGAATTTGGAATATTCTACTTAGAATTACATATAGTTTATGTTAGTTTAAATTAATTTAGGCTAATTACATATTAAATATATTCAGTTTACATTTCACTCTAAAGTGCAGTCGCGCGACCGTTCGCGCGTGCAGTGAGTGTCGTGGGTAAGAGGGAGCCCTCCCTTTACTTACATCCCGTAAAGGGAACACAGCCGTTAAGGCTAATTAGTAAACCAACCCGGGAATCTTGGCCCCGAGTAGGAGATCTCTCCTACTAAGCCCTTTAAGGGCGTATCGGCTAAGTAGCGGTAGGCACCGCTTTAAGGAAGAGTCTTCCTCTGTGCGCTAGCGCACCGTGCGTATACGCACCGGCTACAGTACCCGTGACGTTTATTGGACTCTAAACCTGTTAAAGACAAAATGTTGTACGGTGTATAGCTAGCTACCTGGCTTAGACGTCCTGATTTGTTACTAAAAAATGGAAACTGTGCTACATAATGTTAAACTCTAAACTAAACAAACGTAGTCCAAAATTTCTAACGCAAAATTTCGCCATCGTTTATACCACATTGAATGGTGGTATAAACGATGGCGAAATTTGGCGTTAGAAATTTTGAAATCATGCTGTCAGCTTCTGACGTGATCGAATACACATTGATGTGCGCCGGACAGGTGATACGGCGATGCTTAAAGTATTAGTCGACATCATGGTCTTTTTCTTGGCAATTCGTCAATTCGTCAATGTAGTAATTCGGGGGGGGGCAGAATAATCTTTCCCACGTAAATATCCCGGGCCCGAATGGATTACGAAAAGGTGACGCGTCCTTTGATGAAACAGAGCATCCTACGAGCGAGTTATGTGGTATTGTGCCTTCTATTTGTGGCGTCCTTCTACACGACGTCGATATTAACGTGCACGTGCCGCTAATTAGCCGGTAGAGAGTAAGCGCGTGAGCCATTAGAGAGTACGTTAAAGCCCGTAGACGTTGGATTTTGGATAGACGAGGCGTTCGGGATCACGCGACGACACGACGCGAGCAACTACAACAACTCGCTGGCGTGTTGCGTGTGAAAGTACGTGGTGCTCGTACGACTCGCGCTCCTTGAGAGTAGCACGCACGAGTCATTCGTGCGGCATGTTTGCAGTGGGGATAGAGAGGAAACCTCTAACCAGAACATAACACAACATGACATGATTTGTGCCATTAAAAAATCCGTGGCAAGAGTGTGTGTCGTTTCTAACCCCAATGTGATATGTTCACCAGCTGGACACAGGATACGCGTAACCTTGATAGACAGCCTTGGTAATCCACAAAAGTGCAATCCCACAACAAATAGTCAATAGAAAAAGATGTGCCCTAAGTCACGAATCCCTTTCACTTGACGGCCAAAGCGTTACTTCACCGCGTCCGCACTCAAACTGGAAATGGAGAGTGGGGCGTGCGATCCAGTGCGTCCGTCGTCCGGATGGTCTTCCGACCACCCGGACTCTGGTCACTACTGAAAAGACTCGGTCGACGTCACACGTCCTGTGCGTATCCCCATGGCCGAAGACGCGTTGCCGAGCCCCGCCGGCAGCACCATGAACGCTCGGACCCCACCGGCTCCTGCTACTTTTCAACCCTCGACTCCCCACCACGCGTTACTTCAGCCCCCGCTACTTTTCACACCACGTTCCGTTACTTCCACATGGTCCAAGGAAGATGATGGCCATGGAATGGACGCTCAGGACGAGAGCGAGCACGTCCAGTCTGCACCAATGCACCACGCCAGTGCCAAGCATGCAACCAAGAAATTGTCGCGTCCATGTCGTGACGTGCTGGCACGATCGTTCGTCGACGAGACGCGAGGACACGAGCAAGTGGAGCAGCCCATGGCCACGATCCCGAACATTGTAGTGAAACGCGTGCCATTCCGTCAAGCACGTGAGACGGACGCGAGCACGGCCGCCGGGACGACGCGCTCGCCGCGCTCGGTCACGTTTACGCGACGGATTGTGACGTCACCCGCGAAGCCAACTCGTGCGTCCCCGTTACACACGGAGGATATGCCAGCGCGAGACGAGGGCGCGGCGGTCGTGACCCACCGTATCGTGACTCCTGTCAAGATTGCGAAACGAGTGATTGTTCGAAAGAACGGCGTGGAGAGTGTACGTGATCACGAAGGAGCGTGTTTCCATGCCGAGGGGATGCCTAGCGGGAATCGACTCTCTCAAGACGGAGCGCAGCATGAAAAGAGGAAGGAGGAGACGCTCGCGTCGAGTCAGAGGGACCACGAGTCGCAACATCGCATCGCAACGGCGGCGAGCTCGACACCCGAGACTCCTGTCGAATCCAATGGTGGACCACAGAGCGTTGTGCGTCGTGTGATTCGACGCAAGCTTGTTCAGAGTGATGGTTCGAGTGGCCAGGTGGACCGATGTGGTGACGCGGTTTTTGGACACGGGATGGAGGCGGAAGGCAGCGCTTTAGTCAAAACGCCAAGTTTTGCAGGTAGTGTGAGCAGTGTCACGAGTGATCGGTCGACATCCAGTCGACGCGTCGTGACTCGACGGGTCGTGTCAGCACCAGGCTCCGTCGTTCGACGTACCGTTGTGCACAAAATTGGCTCGAGCTCGGGCGTGAACGCTGACGTTCCAAACGCAGCACAGAAAGCAGAGTCGGACAATGCTCGTGGTGCGAGCGGTGCAAGTCTAGACAGTCGTCACGGTGATTCTGCGGCTCGGGCTACGACTCGTCCCCAGCCCGTCGCTCGACGCATGATCGTTCGGAATGGAGCTGCTCGCCCTGGTCGAGCAGCCGATCACGATAACTTGGACATTGACGCAAAGATTGTTTCAAGTGAAGACGACACGAGCTGCGACGAGTCCGTGCATCAATCGCATCGAGGAAACGACTCGATTCCAGATCGGAGTGTCATTCCAGCAAGTGCTGAACGTGTTGTTTCATATTCACGCGTCTGTTCCATGGAGCCAACTAGTCAAACGCAGGAAACGACTTCTACCACTGACGAAAAAGAAGAGAAAGCGCCGATTCCGTCTTATGAGGTATTATTGTCTTGCACCAGTCGAGCGCAAGACACAGACACAGCGCTGACCGTGGATTGTCCTGATGTCATGGCATCTGATGAAGAAACCGTCGACAAGAAGAGATGTGCACTGTCCGATGTCAGTTTAGATAAAGAAGCAGCTGCTGCTGAAGGTGTGGTAACAAAATCTCAGCAGCCTGTCGAGTGTCAAAGCGCTCGAGATAAAGAGGGCGACATGATACTCGACGTAGCTTCACAGGACGTTCGTCTTCCTTTGGCAGCGAACGAGCAAGAAAAATCACCTCGTCCAAGCCTTTTGCTTGGCGATCGCCCAACGGATGGTGCTGTTGTTTCAAGTGGAAAGGCCGAAAATCGAGTCAATGAACGTCGTACGACTGAGCTGATTGAAAGCGTGGAGTCAGAGATCCAAACCAACGACTACTATGTCGAGATCGCGAGTCCTCGTCTTGATCGTTGTCTTTTGAATGTCGAATCACAATGGAAGGGGAAGCCGTGCTCCTTGACGTGGAGCAGCCTTCGGCTAATTCGCAAGAACTCGCCCGACAGTGCGTTTGTGCTTGACGACGTGAGTGGATCGGTGCAAGCTGGCGAGTTTCTGGTCGTTACAGGCCCATTACCGGACGAAAGTCGTGCATTGCTTTCTTGTCTTGCGGGGTTTGAGTTTGAGGAAACGATGGAAGGCAGTGTAACGGTGAATGGCCGCGAGTGGACCGACGAGATGAATCAGTCTATGGCTTACATCCAACGCGAGGATTTATTCTACGAGACGTTGACAGTGGAGGAACACCTCGTTGCTCAAGCTTTCCTTCGAATGGGCCGGACACAGTCAAACGACATGTGTTTAAAGCGAGTAGAGGCTGTGATCGCGGACATGGGACTCACTGATTGTCGAGATAAACTCATTGGAGGTGGCATTTCGATCGGTGGTCTATCTCGTGGCCAACGGAAGCTTGTGGCTCTCGCGACGGCGCTCCTAACCAACCCTTCGATTCTTCTTGTCGAGGAACCGACTGATGGATTGGACATCTTTAGCGCCGAAGAGATCGTTGGGAAGTTACGTTGGCTGGCATTTGAGAAACATTTGATTGTCGTCGCGACGCTCCATCATCCATCGACGCACTCTTATGAGCTGTATGATACGCTCTACTTGCTTGTAGACGCATCGTGTGTCTATGACGACAAAGCAGCCAACTGTATCGCGTATTTTGCGACGATTGGTTATCAGTGTCCCGACTACATGAGTCCAATCGACTTTTTTCTGCTTCAGATGGCCGTTGGCGAAGATGACGAACTAGTGGCTCGTATTGACGCGCTCAAATGTGAATGGCACGAGCACTCGGCTGCCCTGGATGCAGCGCGGACTGTCGCACAAGCAAGCGAAGACGCTGTCACTGTCCAGGAGAATCGCTACTATCCCATGGGCTGTTGCGGTCAGTTGGGGCTCTTGTGGACGCGCCATCTTCGTCGACTCTCCCGTTATGGATTAATCTTTTCGTATCATGTGCTCGCCGCATTTGTCATGGGCGTCAGCCTTGGCCTTGTGTACATGCAACTGGATCTCCATGGCCAACACGGCATCCAGAATTTCACGGCGGCCTACTTTTACGTCGTCGTCGTGCACACGCTCTTGATTGCGTACCGAACGTTTGTGTTTCTACCTCGCGAGCTCGCCGTTGCTGTGCGAGAACGACAGGAATATCGTGGGAAATGGTACCATCTGCTGTGCTGGTACGTGACGAAACTCGCGGCCGAGTTTCCCGCGCTGGTTGTGCTTTCGATCGCGCTCTTTGGGCCAGTGTTTTTGATCCTTAGCATCGGCCATGGCTGGAAAGTTTACGTATCCATGCAGCTGGTATTGATCCTCGCTGGCTGGGCTACGATCGGCTTGGCATTCGTCGCTCTTGGTCTGTTGCGCCACGTGACGCTTGCTGTCATCGTGTACTCGTGTGTCCTGCTGCTTTTTGTTGCGACGAGTGGTTTCTTTTGGATAAGTTTCCCCGCCTGGCTCGTGTGGCTCCAGTACCTTTCCCCTCTCAACCTCAGCTTTGAAGCCTTGATGAAAATCTTTTGGCACCGCATTGACGTGATTGAATGTGACTGGACGCTGACGGACTGTATCGCGTTGTCCGGTCATGACGTGCTCGAGTTTTATGGCATGGCAACACGCTCAGGTGGAGCGGATGCCTTGCTGTTGCTTGCCATTGGTTTGTGTTTCTTCCTTGTCGCGTTCGGGTTCCTCTTGCATCTGGCAACGAAGCGCACGAATGGAGTAGCGTGGCGTCATGACTGGACGTTGAAGGGATGGAGAGGACTGGGACGAACAGCTGTGACTAGTGAAAGCAAGCGTATCAAGCAGACGGGCGCGACAAAGAGGACGATGGGACGCAAGACACGACACAGTTCACGTGATGGAGAGACGCACTATATCTGTGTAAATTCTCCACGACTCGAGGGTCTTGGGGACGTTCCCAAGACGACGTTAAGCTGGAGTCACGTGTGGCAAAAGGATATGAGGGACGAACCCACCGAGTACGTCCTGAAGGATGCAAGTGGCTATGCAACGTCGGGCGAGCTCGTGCTGCTTACGGGTCCATCGACTGCCGCGACTCGTGCGCTGCTCCAGTGTTTGGGCGGGTTGGAGACGATTTCACAGGGCAACGTGTCCCTGAACGGGGTCGTGGCTGCTCCCGCGGACGTCTCGAAGCTGGCTACGTACGTGCCTCGTGTCCATTTCTTCTACGACCGATTGACGGTCGAGGAACATTTACACTTTCACGCCCAGCTGGTCTGTGGTACGGCCACGGACGCGCGTACTGTTGTGGACCGAGTGCTGGACGAACTGGACTGGCCGTATGAGCGCCATGCGCTCATTGAGTCTCTCTCGAAAGTCGACACGAAGCTCCTCGCGCTCGCGACGGCATTGGTCGGGCATCCGTCGATTCTGCTCGTGGAAGACCCCACGACCGACTTGGATTTCGTCTCGGCGCAGTATGTCGTGCGCACGCTCCGTGCGCTCGCGCGTGGGAATCGCGCCGTGCTCGTGACCATGGCGCACCCAGCGTCCCATGTCTTTGCGCTCGTTGATACGCTGTATCTCGTGGCGGATGGCGCTGCGGTGTATCATGGCCCCGGGCGGGACGCCGTGGCGTACTTTGCGTCGCACGGGTACGCGTGGGTGCCGTGGTCGAACCCCATGGACGCTTTCTTGCGTCTCTTGACGGTACGCAACACCACGGACGACAAGACACGGGCGCACGAGGTGGCGCGCTGGAAAGACACGTGGTCAACGCGCGTCGTGGACGGGCGTCTCATCGAGACGAAAGACGAGCGGAAACGCGTCGCTGCCGACGCACTGCGTCCCGCTCGTCGCTCGTCTCCTCACGTGCTGCTGCTCTTGCGTCGTCACGTGTGGCACCTGCACCGTGCGCGCGCGTCGTTTGCGTGGCACGTGCTCGCGATGCTCGTCGTGAGCGTCGTCGTGGGTCTTGCGTTTCGACACGAGACGACCGACGGCACCAAGCAGCACGCGAAGCAGCAGGACGAACGTGCGTCGTTGCTCCTGATTCTCCTGCACGTGCTCGTCCTGGCGGCGCGCACGTTTTGCAGCTTACCCCACGACTTCGCCATCATCGCACACGAAGCACGCGCCTACGGTCCGCGCTACCTCGTGCGCTGGTATCTCACGAAACTCGTGGCCGAGCTCCCGTCGACGCTCGTGCTCTCGTGTGGCCTCGTTGGACCCGCATATGTGCTGCTCGCGACGCGGCGGGGCCTCGAACCGTATCGCGAGATGCAACTGATGCTGTGGCTCGTGAGTTGGAATGCCGTGGGCGTGACGAGTCTCGTGCTCGCGCTCGTGCGGCCGGTGCGCGCGGCGTTCGTGCTGTGCCTGGTCCTGTTCACGCTGTTTGTGGCGCTGGGGGGACAAGAGGGCCCTACGGGGGTTGGTGGCCAATGGCTACGCTATGTGTGTCCCGTTAAGTACGCATACGACGCCATCCTCACGACGGCTCGTGGTGGTTGTGAGAACGACGACTGCAGGGGTGGAGACGACCATGTTCGCTCGCAAGATGGAAGGATAAGGTCCCATAGTGTGTGGACAGACGGCATCGTGCTGTGTGGCATGACACTGGGCTGCTTTGGTCTTGCGATTCTCAGCTTGGTGCGCTCGCGTCGCGACCGAGCGGGGGATGGCGAGTGAATGGTTCTTAGGTGCGGTGCTGGGTACTTACTTACTCGAGAGAGAGAATGAGTCGAGACGAGGGTTATAGGAAACGCACCGTTTTTTTATTGCTTGACTACCCTTAACTGTTAAGTTGGCTTTCCACTAAGTGGTCTGGTGACCTTTTCGACCCTTGTGATTAATGAACCAAGGAGAACAAAAAGGTGAGGGTAACGACAAGGACATAAGCAGCAAAGATGACACCAGCTATCGTCATGAAGCGTCGTTTGCTGCTTCCCTTCTCCCCAACTACAGCGAGCTTTAAGCGCTGGAGAAAGCTCGCTTTGGTCTTGTCCGTCGGGTGATCCTTAAACTCTTTCGTCGCACTGAGAAGGTCCTTATCATGCGCAATCGCCTTTGCTACTTTCACGGCAGCTTCGTTTTCACTCGCATGTGCCGCATGCGTATGCGCATGGCTCTTGCCATGGCCATGGCCATGGCCATGGCCATCACAATGGCTGTGGCCACCACACATGATCTTGTCGAAAATTGACTTTTTCTCGGATGCTTCGGATGCTTTACTCGCGCCTCTGAACCACGAGAAAATGCCGTGTCGCTCTTGGTTGTCCGTGTCGGTCATCTTGGTCTCACTCCTTGCATCTTGGTCGCGGTCCCTTAAGTGTCGGTGACGAGTCGTCGCAGTCTCCGGTCCAGAATCTTGAGCCCTGCGAGCGGCGCCACTAACGGGCGAAAAGTACGCACCGATCGTGACGATAAGGACCACAACGAAGTACAATTGACGCATCAGCTTGCAAAGTGTGCGTGAACGTCAAATAGGATCGTTTGGTTCTCCGAGCCATTGATTACGAGATCGCCGTCGGAGCTGGTCAAAAATCGTGCATGGTTTTCCGACGGCGTCCATTTTCTCATATAATTCACCAAGCTGCTGTAGCCAAGAAAGTTAAGGAAGGGAGAGTGTCTCTAAGCGACAGTGACCACCCCCACCCCTCCGGATCAAGTATACAAGATAGAAATCAAAGGATCAGTTTCCGAAACTGCCTTGTGCATCTTCCTAATCATCCTGGCGTCTGCATCCTCATCAGTGTTCCATGTCAGTGACGTCCCTCCCTTATCACTATCTTGACCTCCTTGGGTTCATCACAGGTGACTGACTGCTGACTGCACGCTCTCTCCGTATTCTTTTGCAAGCAACCTTTTCGTTCGGGTCCCCCTAACATACGATTTTAGTTAACTTTTTTCGGTTCACCCTTAGTTTGTCTCGCACTAAGTAGCCCCCCCCCCGTTCATCTCTCAAAAAACATGTTCCACCCGTTTCCATACAACACTTTTCCAATAAATCCGACGGATGAGCATAAATTGTTCTCCACCGTCGACCAAAGCACACCATTTTCCAGGAACCGCTCAAGCGAAATCAAGTTCTTTATAACTCGGCGCGAAATATTCGTCTGATACGTAGCCCAATAATCGACCGTATATCTTTTTTAAGCGGTCCTAGCGTGCAAGCACTAAGTTAATTAATGTAGCACTGTAAATAGGTATTACCAATATTGAATTTTATTTTATATAAGGTTTGAAAGAAATTTATATTTGTTTGTTGTTACCAATTGCGCGCTTCCTCAACGCAATAATTAATTACAGTACAAGTCGTAACAGCACCCTTGTTACACATGGTAGCACTTTGTGGCCCGTCTTTACGACCACTGGCACATTCCGCTAGCTGTCTAGCAGAGCGTAAGTCCTTGGTTAGATTGGCCCCTGCCGAGCTCCCACATGATGTTACTTAAAAGGGGTTCGCTCATCTTTTAACGCGCCAGTTCAACGCTCAGGAGCTCATAATCAGGAGCATAAGGCCTTACATGAAAGCACTGCTCGAGGATAAAAGCCCGGACAAGAAGATCGAAACCATGGACATATTTCGAAGGAATTAGGTCGCTTCTCCTTTGGCACCACTAGCGCTCACTACACTGTATCTCGAGACATTTAAGGCGTTTTGATCGTAGGACATGACAACTTTTTTGGTGCTATCTATGAGAGGCCTTGCTCGGCAAATTTCGGCGTTGGTTGGTTTCTTAAGTGGAATAGAACGCTGTTCGGCCGTTGAGGAACCTGACCTTCTCGAGCGTACTAAAAGCTATGTGCGTCGTAGGTTGCAAAACTCTTCGCAAACGAACTGTAGTAGTTATGGCTGCCAAAAACAATTGCATAGACCTAAGCGAGGGCGAGAAAGAAATGTTCCTCAATGCCTCCAAATCCTTACGACTGTCTTCCAGATTATCAATCTACACGTTGTGGCCTAAGAAAGGAACCTTGTACTTTCCCCAAAACTATTTGCCACACTAATACATAAATTTCATCGTTCACAGGTGGTCAGAAGTTGTTCGACGTTATCAAAAATAGCATTCAAGGATGTTGCTGTAACCTGAAATTGTGGTTGAGCGCCTGATCAGAATTTGTGAAGTTCGATCAGGCGTTACCACGGCGCCCGGACTGCCGACTAACGAAGGGGGTCTTCCTATGACTGCTTGTCTTCCAGCTCACCTTGTGTACCCGACGGCTAGGGCGTGGGTCGCTCTCCAGGTGGCGGGATATAGAACACTGCAATTACTTGATGCAAGACTAGGGTAATTCGTAACGAATCGACCGATGTGCTGATCAGATGCGATCAGGTGTAATAAAGCTCGAATCAGGTGTGATCGGGCTTGATCAGGCTTGATCAGGCGAGAAAAGTCGATGATCTGGACCGCCGGTCGATGATCAGGGGATGATCAAGGTCGGTGACGGATCTAGTCGATTCTGTACAAATTGGCGCGATTGCGAGTTGATGATCGCAGGGCGCAGGTTGCAGATTGTGGCGAAGCGGACTCAAGAATTTTGGTCGCTTTGTGCCAGCACACCGATCGGCCTATCGGCGATCTCAAGGACTTCACTGGCAAGGACGCCGACGAGGAGCAAGCCAGATCGTGGTTTGGTCGGGTCAAGTCTGCTTTCTTATGGGATCAGACACCAAAAAAGGAACGGTGTCTGATCTTCAGGGATCTGCTGAAAGGACCGGCTGCGAACTGGATCCAACAGTTGGGTCGGGATGTCCGATCTGACTGGGATCTGCTATGTTCAGAATTTGAGGGGCAGTACTGCAACTCCGGATTCTCTACCGACCGCAAATACCATCATATGCAGAAGCGGGGCGACGAGACGCAGATCGAGTATTTGCACCGCTTGAATGTGGCTGCAATTCGCGCCGGGATAGTGATCAAGGAAGGCAACCCGCCGACCGGTGCCGCTATGGAACACGTGGGTCACTACATCAGTACCCTTGATGACCAAGACTGGCAGATCAGCTCACTCTGCTGCGCCTCAAAGATTTGTGGGAAGTGGAGCAGACGTTGCGGACGCTGCAACACTCACGCAGCATGAGGGCGAAGGCCGCCGTTGGATCGGGTCGCTACAGATCAAAGACTCAGACCGACCCTGTGAAGAGGCCCCTGACCAAATCGGCCCATGCTGTTAAGGAGATCGTGACTGAAGACAGCACTGGATCGGAAGAGGAAAGTAGCGGCCTGTCCAGTCGGGAATCAGACGAGGACCAGTATCGCCACGCTTTCGTCACGGAACCTGCCCCAAGAACCATATAGACGTCTAACCAGGCAGATCGGGATGGCAGGAGTGGGAACAAGTCCGATCCGGACCAACCTCGCAAGAAGTGTTCTCACTGCGGGTAAAGCAAGCATGATGGTGTGGACTGCTGGAAGAATTTGATATGCAAGAAGTGCAAAAGACGCGGCCACCCCACCGATCACTGCCTCTTCGTGTGCAAGTCATGTGGAGAGATACACGAGGACGGCCAGTGCAAGATCGAAGAGTTCTTCAATCTGATGCGCAAGTGGTATGTGCCGGGTAAGCACGCGGGGATGCTTCCACCGGACGTGGAGAAGATGTTAAACTAGAACGCTCGCCAGGTTGGAATCTGGATCGATCCGAGCGATCTAGGTTTGGCATCTATGCATATGTCGGCAAGGAGAATAAAACCGACAATACATGTTCTATTCTCAATTGCGTCGATCGGGATCATCCGGTTTACAATCTCACGACCGATGAATATTCCCGATCGAAGGTGGTCATGCAGTTGTATCTGCTGCCTGGGGAGTCTCGAGGATACTGGAAGTATCATGCGCCCGACAAATGGTTTAAGCAGGCGAAAGCCTGTGGTAAGATTAACAACCAGAAGGCAACGATGTTGTTCGACTCTGGGGCCGAAGTCTCGATTATCGACTCCGCCTTTGCTCGTAAGGTCGGATGTCGTATAGACGACACCCAGAGACAAGAATGCGTCGGAATCGGTGAAAACTTTTACATGGACGAAGGAAGAACGCGCGTGAAGATCACCCTATCGGGTTCGTTGGTCTACTTCTTCAGCGCCTGGGTTGGCAAGCTGGCCGGTCAGGATGCCCTGTTAGGCATGTATTTCATGGTGCCGGCGGGTATTCGCCTTGATCTGTCTCATGGAGTGCTTACACTCCCGGATGAGGTCCAGATCCCGTTAGCTGGTCGGCGGCCCCTATACGGATCGAACACCGATCTGGTCAGGTGTGACCAAGATGTCACCATTACAGTCGGCCAATCCGCTGATACCCCGGTCGACAAAGGTTTTCGATCAAGGAAGTTATGGGTGACCAGGGGCGATCGGTGGGTGCCGACATTTGTGAAGAGCGCCGGCCGATATGATTATGTTCGAGTCACTAATATCGGTGACAAGCCGCTTACGCTCGACAATAATACTATTGTTGGCATGTGGCTGGCGGAAGGGAAGGTGCCAAGAAAGATGTGGTTCGTCTCGATCGGATCGAGACGGTATGTTGAGTGGCAGAACTTGGCATACCAAGCGACCACCGATCTGATCAGCGATGATGGACCGGTGGAAGAAGATACCTCACCTATTGTGGAACGACCCAGCTATGTAACCCCAAAGAAGATGTTAATTTGAAGAAAGGCACCACAGTCGCCGGACACGGTGGACCATCAAGCAGATGAGCCAAGGTTCGTCAACATGGTGGTGTCACAAGAACAGGCGACAGCGGAGCCGGAAATAGAAAAAGGGGAACATGGGATTTCTGGGGCGGACCACGAGGGATCGCCTAAGCAGGTCGATGTCGTTGAAGAGCAGCCCGCCGATCGGGAACAGCAGTGTGCAACCGATCAGGACGGTTTGGGTGATATTGCCCCGGAAGACGATCAAGTTTGTATACATGAGGGCGGGATCAATATATTCAGGAGCTGGAGAGCCAGATGGAAGTCCTCCCTGAAGTGTCTGCTGATCCGCCCGAAGTCACCTTGGACGATCTGAAAGTGGGTGATCGGGATGTCAACAGTCCCGATCAGATCGATCAGCTAAAGAAGATCATATGGAAGAAGAAACATCTGCTGATCGGGAAAGGCAACGCCTTACCCCCTGCTGCTCGCGAAGCGATCTGTCACATCAACGTGGGTGATGCCAATCCAATCGCCCAGCGATGCCGACGTTTGGCGCCACAGTACCGTGAAAAATTGTCTGATCTTATTAAAGGACTGTTGGCTACCAAGATCATTTAACCGTCGACCTCGCCGTGGGCCTCGCCGATCGTGATATTGAAATAAGAACGGAGTCGACATCAGGTTGTGTATCGATTATCGGTTGGTAAATCGGTTGACCAAGATTATGGTGTACCCGATGCCGCTGATCAGCGATCTGCTAGAAGATCTTGACAAGACCCTATGGTATTGCTCACTGGATATGGCAAGTGGATTTTGGGTGGTCTCGATGACCGATCGGGCTCGCGAGATCTCCGAATTTGTTACGCCGTTCGTTCTGTTCGAGTGGAACCGTATGCCGTTCGGTTTGAAGAACGCGCCCCAGATCTACCAGAGGCTGATCGACAACGCACTGTATGGACATTTCAAGATCAGTACCGATCGGAAAACACACCGAAAACCATGATGTATTTACAGAGGGTGAACCCGATCGGGAAAGGAGACCGTCCGTTCTGGGGAGGAAATTGTATATCGACGACATTTTGATCCCTGCTTCGTCATGGAGCGATCTGTGCGAGAAGGTCGAACGGTTGTTGGAGACATGCGATCTCGTGAACCTGTCGATGAGTGCTGTGAAGAGTTTTTGGGTCATGTCCAAGGTCGCCTATTTGGGTCATATGGTATCAATCAGTGGGCTGGAGGCTAATCCTAAGGATCTGGAGTCACTGAGCAACCTCCCATTTCCCATATCTCTGAAGGCAATGCAGTCCTTCCTAGGGAGCCTGAATTACTACAGCCGCTTCATTGAAGACTTCGCGGTCTACGCGGCCGTGATGTACAAGCTCCGGGAAGTCGACTACCATATGTTGCGCAAAGGAGATCGGGCAACTTTACGAGAGGGCTGAGACTCCGATCTGCCTGCATATTTTCCGCCGGTGGAGGCAGATGACCACATAAAGCGTGCACAGGTTGCTTTCGGTATCCTGAAGGCCAAGATGGCGACGAAACCGATTCTCAGGCACTTCGATCCGGAAAAAATGCCGATCGTCATTGTTTATGCTAGTAAGTGGACCATTTCTGCCACTCTCGTGCAAGAACATGATGGAGTGTACCACCCGGTCACTTTTACGAGCCGGACGTTGATGCCGAAGGAAGTCAACTATGGGATCGTCGAAAAAGAAGTTCTGGCTTTACTACGGATTTTGGATGTGTTCTACAACCTACTGGTCGGCCGATCTTTAAAGGTACTATCGAGAAAGTCGACATTGGCCTGGCTGTTATCAGACAATAGGATAGACGGTCGGCTCGGCAGATGGTCAGCGATCTTGTCACAGTGGTCTCTCGAGGTCGTCAAGTGCACCAAGGGAGAGGAGGAGATATTGGGCACATTGGCTGCCAGTATCACCCCTCGGTCTGAAGTGTATGAAGATCTGATGGCGATTGCCCCAAGAAGCAACGCCGAAAATCAATATCACGGCCGCCGCCGATCGTCGATCGGGATGAGGAAATCCTGGTCTTGAGTTTCGACGGATCGGCTAACGTGAAGAAGAAGGTCGGCTCCTATAGTGCGATACTGTGGAAGTTACCACAACGGTCTATAGTAGCAGCCGCCGCCGATTTCACGCCTGACATAACGGTCAACGAGGCGGAATATCGGGGCTCCTTCTATGTCTCGATCTGCTTTCATCACAGAATAAAGGTCGGATAATCATATGTGGTGACTCCAACCTGGTGATAAGGCAGATCACCAGGGAGATCGACTGTAATGCACCACGGCTGAAGTTGTTTAATGATCGGGTGATGAAGGCGCTGAAAGACTACCCCAACCACGAGCTATTGCACGTGAAACGGGATTGGAACAGAAGCGCCGACCACCTCGCGACCCAAGCCATGCGGGACCAGATAGGGGTGACGATCACCGAGGAGGCCGTTCTACATGAACTTATGGACATAAACAGGCTACCGGAGTTGATCAAGCCCAAGGACAGCCCCGATCAGGTACATGTGATGGCGGCGACTAGATCGCGAACGCAGAAGTATAGCCGATCGTTCCCAAAGGAAAGGATGAATGAGTACGTTGTACAACAGCTAAGGGGGAAACGGATCCTCAAGTCGCAGGACGAAGAAGAGTGGATCGTCAACTTGAAGGCCTATCTGCGCGGTGAACTGCCCAAGTTAACGAATCATCAAGCGAAAGAGTATAACAAGATCGCGGACAGTTACGATGTGGATGAGAATGGATTGCTGTATTACTGCCGTGACGTTGATCAAGACAGTGCCGATCGAGATCGACTAGCGAAACTGGTGATCCCTGAGTTGCTACAGCCGGATGTCCTTCATTACTACCATGTGAGTCTAGAAGGGGGACATCAAGGCATAGGCAGGACATACCACAAGATCAGGGCCCACTTTCACTGGAGAGGACATTTTCGGATCGTGCAGAAATATGTGGGCTGTTGCACAGATTGCGAGACCGGAAAGGGCAGACCGATAATCAAGGGCCGATCGCCCGGAAATATCGAGGCTACTTACCCTTTCCAGGTGATAGCAAGGGATCACATACCGTCGCTGCCCATATCGACTCGCGGCAATACTGAGCTGCTGATCTGGATCGACCTATTCACTGGTCTGGTGATCGCAAAGGCTAGTGCATCCCGATCTGCGGAGCAGATCGCCCAGAGATACGAGGAATTCGTGTTCAGAAGGTTCGGCGCCAGCGAATTTATTAAACACGATCGGGAACCCGGTTTTATGGCTGAGGTGTTCCGATCGTTCAATAACATGCTAGGACAGAAGCAGAGCGCGACGATGTCATATCGTCCGCAAGCAAACGGATGGGATGAACGCATGGTGCAGACAATAACAAGGGCGATTAAGATGTATGTGGCCGATCCAAACCAACGTGACTGGGACGAGTATGCAGAGAGATTGATATTCGCACTTAACTCTTCAACCGATCGGGTCCGAGGAGAAACGCCTTTCTATCTGGCGTATGGATGGGACCCTCGATCGACACTTGAAGCGGCGAAACTGATCGGCTGCACCTGGACCCGCGCTCGCGATGCCCGTCGTTGGCGTATGTAGGTCCAGAAATATTATCAACATGCGAAGAAATTCGTCAATGAAAAGTTGCGCCAGGACACGCATGTAGCCGGTGCGGCTAGCGCACAGAGTAAGACTCTTCCTTAAAGCGGTAGCTACCGCTACTTAGCCCCGATACGTCATTATAAAGGGCTTAATAGGAGAGATCTCCTACTTGGGGACAAGATTCCCGGATTGGTTTACTAATTAGACTTAACGGCTGTGTTCCCATTACGGGTTGTAGGTAAAGGGAGGACTCCCTCTTACCTAAGCCACTCACTGCACGCGCGACCGATCGAGGTCGCGCGTCTGCACTTTAGAGTGAAATGTAAACTGAATATATTTAATATGTAATTAGCCTAAATTAATTTAAACTAATATAAACTATATGTAATACTAAGTAGAATATTCCTAATTCGTACCTAGCTAAAATGTAGTGTACACAACTGTGTACTGACACGTGGATGGCTGACACACCACCACACCAAGGGCCCCTGCCCTGATTGGTTAAAATAACCAAAGGTTAGAAACCTTTCAAACCGGTCAATACTGACCTCAACCGTAGTGTACTCATGTACACCAACATTACATGTAACTCGAATGTAACCCCGTTACATCCTCCCCCATCAAGACTATTGCTTACACAATAATCAAAATCTTGTTGGAGAACTCCAACGCCAGTTCCTCTGGCCCTCCTATGTACACCTCCAGTGGTGCTATGGCGTCTCCCCTAGAAGAGTTAGACTACTCCGAAAGCTCGGAGGTTGATGCCCTTGGGGATACCTCCCCAACGGTTAGCCGCTCCAACAACGCCGAACGGCGTTGTCGGCAGCCTAATCCGTTCCCCACATGTGGGGAAAACGCGCTAACCAGTGCGCCACCCCTGCCCATATCGGATGATACATCCGAATCGCCAAAGGCGATCGTCACTAATTAGCTGGACGCAGCTCAAGACACCCAACTTGCCGCACAGGCACTAAGGGCTGCGTTACGCGCCCCCAAACGCCCGTCAAGGGCGGCTTATAATTTTGATGGTCCTCGTGACCTTCCAAGGTGGGCCAGGCGTTTGGTAAGGACCAGTTTAGCGTCCTATACCCCTGGACCCGAGGCTGAACAGCCGTATCAACGCGAACTCCGTAAGAAACTCCGGCAACAACTGCTTACACAAAAGCAGTTCACTAGCGTCTCATACCGAGAGCGCTTGGACAGGCAGGCACAGGGTGCCCCTGTTGAGAACCTCCGCGAGGTTCCTTACGTTCTTTATCCGGGAGAAAGTGCTGATGATGCAGAGAAGAAGTTCCGCGCTTGGGAGGAAGGGAAGAAGCTTCTCCCCAGCTTCAATGAGCTGCACGACAGCTATTCCCGTCGAGACATTTGGGTGGAGAGGGCGTTGCGCCTGGCATTTTCCAGAGCCAAAGCGATGGAGCTATTACGTGCTCCATATCGCACGCGCTACGTCATCGTCCCTGTCTCCACCATGGTGCCAGAGGAAAGTGGGAGCGTCACGTCTGCCTCCGGCGAACTCCCACTTACTGGGAGTGAAGGGGCTCCTGATGACCCTCTGGTCGTTGACCTACAGCGGGATTCTCCCTCTCGAAAGCGTCAACGACGTCGCAGCAATCCTGCCGTAGGGGAGTCTCAAACTCCCACGAACTCTGTGAGTTTGGATACCCTTTCCACTTCACCAGATACTGGGTTTGACCCCGATGATGGCGTCGCGACATCAGCCGCTCCACATGAAAGTGCGGAGTACCCTCCGCATCAAGCATTGGAGGAGGAGGTCGCGCAATTGCGACATGAGATTCGTGAGCGCTGTGATCGACACAGCCGTCACATCTATGAAGTCCACGAGAGACATCGCGATGAGTGGGATGCCACTGAACGCTTCGAGAGGCGGCTTGCCTCTCTCGAGACGACCGTTGCGGAGCTCCGTGGTCGCATTTTATCCCTGTCGTGCTTCCTCCGCCCTGCCGTGTCTTACGGCTCTTACGGATATCCGCCTTTCCAACCCCCTTAAGTAGGGGGGCCGCCTCCGGGTCCTGGTATGGCTTAAGAATACCCACATAGAAGGTTGGATGCGTACGCATCACCTTCTGGATGTCCAAGGTATACGACAAGCCCTTTCGGGCTAGTACCTTAAAAGGCCCCACAAACCTGGGGCGCAGTTTTTTCCGTAACACGTTAGAAACTGCATGTGTAGGAAGATTCTTAGTGTTTAATAAAACACTTTCTCCTACTTTGTACACCTTTTCGTTACGCCGCCCCTTGCGGTCATCCTGCTCCTTCTGCTTGTCTTGGCTTTCCGCCATGGCATCGCAGACGTGTCGTAAGACACTAAAGCGCGTCGATATAAACTTATCGATGTGCTTTCGCACAGATACAGGGCTGACATCAGGGAATCCTCCGCTCTCAATCCCTGGGCCACACACACGTGGCGTCAACGGAACCCTCGGATTCACTAATCCGTTCACGTAAAACGGGGTAAACCCCGTAGATGCATGGACCGAATTGTTAATAGCAAATTCGGCCATAGGAAGCATCTCACTCCAACTCTTAGATGAATCCGGACATAAACTCCGGAGAATATCCTCAACAACGCGATTGACGCGTTCCGTTTGACCGTCCGTCTGCGGATTATTCGCAGTGGACATGAGGAGCTTGGTGCCCAGCACCCTAAACAACGCTCCCCAAAACTGTCCCGTAAAACGGGGGTCCCGATCCGACACAACAGAATCGGGTAGACTATGCTGTCAAAAGACACGGTCTAGGAACACTTTTGCTGTTCCTTGTCCATCAATGGACTCTGGCACCGCCGCCAGGTGAGCCATCTTGCTCAAACGGTCTACAAAGACCAATATGCCGGTGTTCCCGGCACTATCCTTCATAAAACCGAAGATAAAATCCATACTAATGGATTTCCAGCACTCCGTTGGAACGGACAAGATCGCCAAAGGCGCAGCTGAACTTGCGGAGGGTTTGACCCTCTGACACGTCTCACAGGTGCGTATATACGCACCGACCCACTTATACATGTTGGGCCACCAATACAAAGCGCTTAAAGCGCTGTAGGTCTTATCCCGACATAAATGACCCCCGGTAGGGGCGTCATGTGCCTCAAAGAGGACTCTATACTTCATTTCCTCATCATGAGGAACTACCACCCGCGGAGTGTCCGTCCTCCGCGCTCGTGCTATAAAATAGCAGACCGTCACAGTACCTGTAACGGTGTAAACGAGCTTTAGATCGACTTGACAGGGTTGGCTCAGACGATCCAAGACCCTTTTCACCTAACGCGCTGATTAGCACCGTACACTGTGGGTCTTTCTCATACGCCTGTCGTATGAGATCCACCACAGACAAGGTGATGAATGTCGCGTGAGAGAGCTCATAATCGGGACGACGCGACGACGCGTCCGCAAGCACATTCTGCTTGCCAGGTTTATACTTAACCTCAAAGTTATACTCCGCAAAGAAGGAGAGCCAACGGTCCATCCGTTGGAAGAGATGAGGCGACTTCGTCGCTGTCCGTAAGGACGCGTGGTCCGTATAAAAAAACCATGAACGGCTTTGAGCCCAGTAGTTGAACCCTAAATTTGACAAGGGCATACTTCATAGCAAGTAGCTCCTATCATGAACGGGATAATTCCGTTCCGCAGCTTTAAGCTGCCTCTACTCAAACGAAATCACGCGTTCCCGTTCCGCATCGTCTGCTTGTAACAAAGCACATCCGATTGCGAAATCGGAGGC
>CM047589.1:2346953-2357078 GCA_026184515.1 Peronosclerospora sorghi | reverse complement strand
CAGGTCCTTAGTGCCTTGACGGCACCTCAGGAACGCCAGTTGATTCTGGAAAACCAGATCAGGCGTTGCGTACATGTCCATGAGCTTCTGCTTAAGGACCTTCCATGTTGGAAACACGTCCTTGACTGATTCCGAGCATGTAAACGCCCATGTACGGGCTTTGCCCGTAAGATGGGTCAATGCAAGTCCCACTTGCAAGTGATCAGCGGTCATGTTCGCTGTGGCGAAGGCCGTTTCGACCTCTCGCAACCAAACATAAAGGTTGTCACCCTTCTCTCCGGTGAACTCCTTTATATTAAACGATAATGGAGGATGCAACCCCGTGGAATAACCTCAACCACAACTCGCCTCATGAGCGATGAGGGCATTCACCCTTGCCTTTAAGGCCTCAAGGCCCTGCTCCACTAGGAGCTTCATGCCTTCTTCCCCCGTTAAGGGTAACAGCCTTTTAAAGGCTTCCTGCTGGACGAGGGTCAAACTATCCCAATCGTCCTGATTCATCCTTTGCAGAGGATGACTAGTCTACCAACACAGCTGTTGGATTGACTACTAGCGCTACCAGATGTAGCCGGTGCGTATACGCACGGTGCGACTAGCGCACAGAAGAAGACTCTTCCTTAAAGCGGTAGCTACCGCTACCTAGCCGATACGCCCTTATAAAGGGCTTAGTAGGAGAGATATCCTACTCGGGGCCAAGATTTCCGGGTTGGTTTACTACTTAGCATTAACGGCTGTGTTCCCTTTACGGGATGTAAGTAAAGGTAGGGTTCCCTCTTACCTACGACACTCACTGCGCGCGCGACCGGTCGATGTCACGCGACTGCACTTTAGAGTGAAATGTAAACTGAATATATTTAATATGTAATTAGCCTAAATTAATTTAAACTAATATAAACTATATGTAATACTAAGTAGAATATTCCAAATTCTCACCTAGCTAAAATGTAGTGTACACACCTGTGTACCGACACGTGGATGGCTGACACACCACCACACCAAGGTCACCTTCCTTGATTGATTAAATAACCAAAGGTTCGAAACCTTTTAAACCGGTCAATACTGACCTCAACCGTACTGTACTCATGTACACCAACATTACATGTAACTCGAATGTAACCCCGTTACAACGCAAGATCAAGCAGATCGGAATAACGATCGTCCTACCTCATGGTATTGAACCAGGGGCGAGGCTATGGTTATACCTCGATCGGGTCAAGGAAGGCTATGCAAAGAAGTTGGCCCATATGTGGCACGGTCCTTTCCGTGAAGCAGAGCTGATCGGTGAGCATGCTGCCCGTCTGATCACGATCCGCAAGAATTATAAAGTTTTTCCGATCGTGCATGTGTAGAAGCTGAAGCTGGTCAGAGAATTCCCCTATCGGCCTAAAATGACCTGTCTGGTGGACAAAGCGGAGAAATTCGATTACGATGAGGCTCTGCTGCCGGAGGACAGTTGGGAAAGGCCATTGGAAGAGGACGAACTTCGAGGTGGAAAAGGTGCTGGATGTCCGATCGGTCAAGAAGACCCGTTTCGGTCGCACCCACCGAGAATATCTGGTCCGCTGTAAGGATCATGACGAAGAAACTTGGATGAACGAACTCGAACTAAATTGTGGAGCACAGCTACGAAAGTTCGAGCGAGAACGAGTCAGTCGAAATCTCTTCGCAGTGATACATACTCATGAAGACGAAGATCAAGATACACAGTAGCACCGATCAGTATATCGATCGGTGTGAACATGTGTAAGGTCTGAATTATTATGAATTAGTATGATGAACTGTGATGAACTGGAGTGACGAACGTGGTGATAGTTTTCGCGATGTGGATGGAACTGTGTGTGATCACGTGTTGGTACAAGTCTGGAGAAAGTGACGAGATTCGGTTAGGTGATCAGGTGATCAAGAATTTTGGAAAAATGATGACATGTATTATGGATTATCTGGTCAGCTATCTAACGCATCAAGAGTCGCAATCACCCCACAAACGACCGTAAGTCAGCGCCGGATGGTCTCCGATCTGGTTCTGGTGTTGATTGCGCCGGGCTCCTTCCGATCGATCTGGACCAAAGCGTCCTTCAGGTCTGCGATCGGCTCGTCACAATGAATACCAGGATACCAGACGCCGTCGTCAGCTAATAGCCCGGCTTTCTCAACCCGACGCTTGGCCATATGGAGAACCATAGGATATAAAAAGATGTCGAAATCGCACTCGCGGGCCAGCATCCCTCCCAGAACAAACTGGCATAGGGTCTGCCAGGCCTCGCCCGCCCGACTCCGGAGCTTCTTCCCGTTTTTCTGGAATGAGATCAGGCCTTGATCATGTTGCGCTCGATCAGGAGGAAGAACCAGATAGTGTGTAGACTCCCAGATCGCTTGGCTGCAGGTTGCATTGAAGGCCTTCACTCTACCTAAGAACGAGTCGATCCACGCAATCGATGCAAACATGGACCCCAGCTTGGGGCGGACGAACACTTTCCATGGCTCATCTGCATACAGACAGGCGATTTGGTGGTGCTGTGACCAGGTCCGCCCGCCATGCAGAAGCGACAGGAGCCTTTGAAGCTGGAGGAAAAAGCCAGGAGTCTGGACGCGATAGAGAACGAGCTAGTATCTGCTTGGTCAGGGATGATTGGGACAAGCTACCGATCTGCCACGATGACCATGGCAAAGTGGCATCTGAAGTCAGCGATGGAAGCGGTCGATCTCCGATCGACACCCCTTTCAATCGGGAGTGATTGCGCAACCCAGATGTGCCGGGATGGAACGAAGGCACCGATCCGGTCGACCCGCGCGTCCGTGCAGCACCATCATCCTGGGATCTGATCACCTTGTCATCCCCCGATGCAGGCTTCGTAGGAACGGGACCTCGGCGTTGATCGGATCGGGACTTGGATAAAGCAGTGATCAAGAATTCGGAATCTCCCGATCCGTCCCCCGAGTCCTCTCCGGAGGAGATCTCTATACGCTTGGTGCAGCGCGGGGGCGCTAGGGCGCATGTGATTTGGTGATGATAGACGTGTCGGCTGCGTCCGATCTTGGGCTTGGGAGATGCGCCAGCGTCTTGGCTTTCTTCTGAGGCACCGCTCGCTTCGCCTCGAGTTCGGAGTCGCGCGCTACTCCCCGCGCCCTCGAGCCGTTCGACGCGCCTTACGTTTCTTGGAAGTTTTTGTAATTTCGGGGTGCTTGCTTTTATCCAATGAGTGGCATAGGGTCCGATCTTGATGCAGATCTATCAGAGGGCCGATGCAGATCGGTCAACGCTAGAACCTGCAGCCGGAAGCCGGTGCAACAAGTCAGTCAACTGTTGGTAGCACTGATTTACGGCCGCCCAGCGACGTTCTGACTCCTGGGTCCAGGCGTCCGATCGGCTCTGGAAGGACTCGACCTTCCCGATCTTCTCCCTGACCACGACCTGCAACTCGCCGATCTGCCTCTCCTGGTCACCATGTTGGGTGCGGAGTAAAGTCCGATCGGACTGTTCCTCCAACCTCTGCCGGTTGACCACCGCGGTCTGTTCCAGGAGGTGTGACCTGTAGGCCTCCAAGCGAGACAGATCATGCCGTGCGCCGATCAGCCCGTCCAAGTTCGGTCGGAGCTGATCGCAGTGGTCATGCGACTGCCGATCAGCCGCGAATAAAGTGTCGAACGTTTTGGCGATGTCGGTGGACAACTGATCTGCACGCAAAGGAAGGTTATACCATACCCAAGACGAAAAGCAGACCGATCAGATTACCTCGAGTTGTTTGATGGTCGATCTGGGCCCGGAGATGTGCGTTTTCGGTGATCACCTCCTGCAACTTCGTGGATATAGGAATCAAAGTGTCTACCTCCTTCCGAAGTTGCAGGAGAGATGAATACTTGATGTACAACTGCAACTGGATCTCCCTGACTGTTTTCGGAGCTGATCGACCTCGATCTGATGCCCATCGGTGTGTCGGACTCTGGAGTGTTGTGAGGGCTATCAGATCGGGCCGATCTGGTAGGTGAATCGATATGGGGCGATGAGGAACGCAGGGAACCTGCAGCAAAGAACGTCAAGAGGGGTTACAAGACGATCAGGCGTACAAGGCAAGTACCTAGAGAAGGTGGACTCGAAGATCTGTCCATCGGTGAAGTCCGCTTCTGCGAAGGTCTAGGATGTGGTGAGATCGGGTCGTTACCGTTGCGCGGCTACCCCCAGACTCAGGGGAGGTTATGGAGAAGCGGACTCAAGAATTTTGGTCGCTTTGTGCCAGCAGCACACCGATCGGCCTATCGGCGATCAGATTGGTGGAAATCAAGGAGGCTTTTAAGCCTATCGTGTGCGAGAGGTGTCATGAACATGGATTTTGGTAAGTCACATGATATTGCGTGTACTTACATATTTTTATGTTTGTACATATCGGGGACCATAGGGGGATAGTTTTGGTTAGTCGTTAATTTTTGGCCTTTAACACTCAACAAGAAGTCGTTAGCATCTTCGCACTGTACATCAGTTGCCTCTGCACGCCGCAGAGTGTTTGGAAGCAGAGGGTCGAGTAATCCCCTCTAGCTTGTTATACCCGGCCGGGACGCGTTACAGGCGCACTTGGCCTGCCGGAAGTCCCTCGACGGGAGTACACATTGTTCGGCTTCTCAAGCGCAAGTTACACACGTTTGGAACGTGTAATCAAGTTATTGGATTGTTTTGTGGAGATATCGTTCGTGGCGTTTATCACGTTCTCATTGGATCTCTATATTGGAGTATTGGACTTTTATTCTCGTATTGGTTGGGCTCTACGATCGATTGAGCGATCTGCCCTTTTAAGTATATTTACTTGGAGTGTAACTGGTCTGTCCGTACCCAGGGTGAAGAGTTCCGCCCAGGGTACACTACCCAGCACGGTCTCACGTTTTTAGACCCCGAATAAATTTACAGCACCGATCCACCGAGTGTGTTACCAGCCCATTCCATCGGGTACACAAGGTCAGATGACGAACGAATCGGACCAGACGTCCTACGCTGATGATCGGTCGTATTCTAGCAGCGGACGATCAGATCGGATCGTAGGCGAAGGTTCGCGGGTTACCCCCCCCCCCGTAAGTTGGACGGCCGGGCACGATGGTGGTCAGGTTCTCTACACTACGGTGCTCGATTTTGAACTTGACGCCACCACAAGGTGATCGATGATCAGCGGACTAGGCTTAAGAGGCTCCGTGATCAAGTGGTGAAGACTTCCGCCACTTGATCAAGTACCCCCTTCGCTGATCTTTCCCTGATCCTCGATCTGCAACCTGCGCCCTGCAATCATCAACTCGCAATCGCGACAATTTTTATCAAAATCGACTAGATCGGTCACCGACCTTATCATCCCCTGATCATCGACCGGCGGTCCTGATCATCGACTTTCTCGCCTGATCAAGCCTGAATAAGCCTGATCACACCTGATTCAAGCTTGATTACACCTGATCGCATCTGATCAGAACATCGGTCGATTCGTTACAATTACCCCAATCTTGCATCAAGGAATTGCAGTGTTCTATATCCCGCCACCTGGAGAGCGACCCACGCCCAAGCCGTCGGGTACACAAGGTGATCAGGAACACAGTAACAGGACAACCGGAGGGTCCTTTCGTTAGTCGGCAGTCCGGGCGCCGTGTTAACGCCTGTTCGAACTTCACAAATTCTGATCAGCCGCCCCACCACAATGGTACGCGTGCCCGGATCTTTGGGCGACGTGGTATATTACCGCGATTCTACGCAAGATGGCACTGATACGGACGTGAAAACGGAAGCAGAAGCAGAATTGAAGATTAAAGTGGAAAAGGAGGAGGTGGTTGTGACGATAGAAGACAGTTCGCCGTCGCCACTTCTGAACAAGAAGTAAATGCTGATCATCCGGACCTGGGGAGGTATCCTGATGACATAAACGAGGAAAAGCCTCAATAACCTCCCAAGGCTCCTTCGGGAGCCCCTTCGGATCACAAATTGCGTTGTGATCCGCCAATTACATATGTTTATGATGATCTGGATTGGAAGCCGATGGTGAAATACTACGACCCGGACCAACCGAAGGCGTCGTTAAGGGCGCCTAGTTTGGAGAGCGACGGAAGTCGATCAAGTAAGTCACCATCCGAATCTGATCTGGAAAGGACGTTTTACATGAAAAATCTGAAGGATTTCTTATGGAAGGATTCGATCATGAACCTACTCAACGTCACGTTCAGCGGAAAGCTGAACGGACCGGTTGATCAACCAATCACGGATAGGAAGTACAAGCTTCAGCTGGTGTTAGGGCTAACACGCACGATTACGCAAGTTGATTTGATCACAGGCGCCTTTGATGCCGAAAAAATATTCGATCTCGACCCTGAAGATGTTGCGACCACTACCCACGGCTATTTGATCTGTTGGTACCCATATTGGGTCTGTAGCCGGTGCGTACACGCACGGTGCGCCTAGCGCACAGAGGAAGACTTTCCTTAAGCGGCGATACGCCGCTAATTAGCCGATACGCCCTTATATAAGGGCTTAGTGAGAGATTGCTCTCTCAATAGGGGCCAAGATTCCCTGAGTTTACGGTTATTAAATACTAACGCCTTGTTACAAGGCTTCCTTTAGTAAGGGGGTAGCTAAGGGAGGTTCTCCCTTTTGCTATAACACTCACTGCACGCGCGAACGTTCTGGGTCGTGCGCCTAGCAGTCTACAGTGTATTTGTAAGCTGAATTATTTATTTAATACAAAATTAGCCTAACTTAATAAACTAATATAAACTATATGCAATACTAGGTAGAACTTACTTAATTCGTACCTAGCCAAAATGTAGTGTACACCACCTGTGTACTAACACGTGGCAGGCTGCCACGCCTTCACCAAGAGATCCTTCCCTGATTGGTTAAAACAACCAATAAGTCCGAGCCTTTCGGACTGGTCAATACTTGACCTTAACCGTTGTGTACTTACGTACACCAAAGTAACCAAATGTAACCCCGTTACATTCTCCCCCATCAAGACTATTGCCACTCAATAATCAATTATAGTTGGAGAACTCCAACTGCCAGAACTATGGCCTACAATGACCACCTTTAGTGGTGCTGAAGATTCTCCCCGAGAAGGGGATGACAACTACTCCGACTCCGGTATCTTCGGAGGAGGGGGTCCTAGGGGATAGCTCCCCTAAGGATGACCACTCCGACAACGCCGAACGGCGATGTCGACAGCCTAATCCATTCCCCACACGTGGGGAAAATGTACTAACCAGTGAGCCACCCTTACCAACGTCGGATGACAAATCCGGATCGCCGAAGGCGATCATCTCCAATGAATTGGGCGCGACACACGAATTTCAGATTGCCGCAAAAGCACGAAAGGGTCTTTGTGACCCTCAAAAGAGGGCTAAAAACGAGGTAAAGAGGGGTTTAGCCTCCCATATTCCTGACCCTGCGGTGTACAGCTGCGTGAAACCGCATGCCGGAAACAACTCCGGGAAAAACTGCTCACGCCGAAGCAGTTCACTGCCACCTAGTACCTATAGTGCCTCGGGAAACAGGCACAGCGTCCCGTTGTTGAGAGCCTCCGCGAGGTTACCTTTGTTCTCCTACAAGGAGAAGATGTCGAGGAGGCAGAGCAGAATTCCGCGCTTGGGCGGAAGGGGAGAAGCGTCTCCCTGAATTTAACAAGCTGTACAACAGCAATTCCGAACGTGACGTTCGGATAGAGGAGGCATTGCGCTTGGCGTTTGACATAGCCAAAGATCTGTGTCAATTACCTGCCCCTTATGCACGCGCTATGCTAGCGCCCGTGCCCTCAATGTGGTGCCGGAGAGCAATGCAAACTCTGCATCTGCCTCCGGCGAACTAACAACTACTAAGAGTGGAGGGGTTTCTTCCGCCCCTTTGGTCGTCGACTACCAGCGGGATTCTCCCGCTCGAAAGCGTCAAGGACGTCTTGTCAATCCTGCCGTAGGGGAGTCTCGGACTCCCACGAACTCTGTGAGTGTGGATAACCCTTCCACGTCACCAGATACTGGGTTTCACCCCGATGATGGCGTCGCGCCATCAGGAGCTCCACATGGTAATGTGGAATACCCTCCGAGTCGAGAACCGGAGGAGGAGGTCGCACAATTGCGACGTAAAATTTACGCGCGCTGTGATCGACACAGCCATCGCATCCATGATCTCCACGAGGGGCTTTGCGATGAGCGGGATGCCACTGATCGCTTCGAGAGGCGGCTTTCCTCTCTCGAAACGACCGTTGCGGAGCTTCGTGGTCGCATTTTAGTCCTTTCGGGCTTTCTTCGCCCTGCCGTGCCTTACGGCTCTTACAGCTATCCGCCTTTCCACCCCCCCCCCTCGAGGAGGGGACCCGCCTCCGGGTCCTCGTATGGCTTAAGCATACCGACATAGAAGGTTGGATGCGTACGCATCACGTTCAGGATGTCCAAGGTATACGATAAGCCCTTTAGGGCTAGTACCTTAAAGGGCCCCACAAACCTGGGGCGCAGTTTATTGCGCAACACATTTGAAACTGCATGTGTAGGAAGATTTTTAGCGTTTAATAAAACACTTTCTCCTACTTTATATATCTTTCGTTACGCCGCCCCTTGCGTTCATCTTGCTCCTTCTGCTTGTCTTGGCTTTCCTCCATGGCGTCGCAAACGTGTCGTAAGACACTAAGGCGCGTCGATAAGAACTTATCGATGTGCTTTCGCACAGATACAGGGCTGAAATCGGGGAATCCTCCCCCATCACGCCCTGGGCCACACACACGTGGCGTCAACGGAACCCTCGGATTCACTAATCCGTTCACGTAAAACGGGGTAAACCCAGTAGATGCATGTACCGAATTGTTGATAGCAAACTCAACCATCGGAAGCATCTCACTCCAACTCTTTGGAGAATCCGGACAAAAACTCCGGAGAATAGCCTCCACAACGCGATTAACGCGTTCTGTTTGACCGTCCGTCTTCGGATGATCCGCAGTGGACATGAGGATCTTGGTGCCTAGCACCTTAAACAACGCTCCCCAGAATTGTCCCGCAAAACGGGGATCCCGATCCGATACAACGGAATCGGGTAGACCATGCTGTCTTAAGACACGGTCTAGGAACACTTTCGCTGTTCCTTGTCCATCTATGGACTCTGGCACCGCCTGTGAGCCATCTTGCTCAAACGGTCTACAAAGACCAATATGCCGGTGTTCCCGGCCTTATCCTTCGGAAAACCGAGTATAAAATCCATGCTAATGGATTTCCAACACTCCGTCGGAACGGATAAACTCGCCAAAGGCGCCGCTGAATCTGCAGAGGGTTTAACCCTCTGACACGTCTCACAGGTGCGTATATACGCACCGACCCACTTATACATGTTGGGCCACCAATAGAAAGCGCTTAAAGCGCTGTAGGTCTTATCCCGACATAAATGACCCCCGGTAGGGGCGTCATGTGCCTCAAAGAGGACTCTATACTTCATTTCCTCATCATGAGGAACAACCACCCGCGGAGTGTCCTCCGCGCTCGTTCTATAATATAGCAAACCGTCACAGGAACTGTAACGGTGAGACTGAGCTCTAGTTCGACTTGACAGGGTTGGATCAGACGAGCCAAGTCCCTTGTCACCTAACGCGCTGATAAGCGCCGTGCATTGTGGGTCTTTCTCATACTCCTGGTGTATGAGATCCACCACAGACAAGGTGATGAATGTCGCGTGAGCGAGCTCGTAATCGGGACGACGCGACAATGCGTCCGCAAGCACGTTCTACTTGCCAGGTTTATACTTAACCTCAAAGTTATACTCCGAAAAGAAGGAGATCCAACGGGCCATCCGTTGCGAGAGATGAGGCGACTTTGTCGCTGCCCGTAAGAACGCGTGGTCAGTATAAACCACGAACGGCTTTGAGCCGAGTAGGTGAACCTTAAATTTTACAAGAGCGTACTTCATTGCAAGTAGCTCCTTGTCATGAACGGGATAATTTCGTTCCACAGCTTTAAGCTGCCTCGACTCAAACGCAATCACGCGTTCCCTTCCTGCATCGTCTGCTTGTAACAAAGCACATCCGATTGCGAAATCGGAGGCGTCGCAGACGACACTAAATGGTTTCCCAGAATCTGGGAGAGCAAGAACGGGAGCTTTTAACAAGCTCCCCTTTACCGCTTCAAAAGCGTTCT
>CM047589.1:2241854-2346853 GCA_026184515.1 Peronosclerospora sorghi | reverse complement strand
TCCCCTACCCTGGGGTTTAACAGCACTGATGGGTCCCCCAGTAGGGCGCCCCGCACCTACTGGGAGCGTCGTTTCTCGACGGCTTGGGCCAGGGCTTTTTCCCAACCCTTGGCCCTTTTAAGCGAGTGTCTCGCTGGGGGTTCCGCGGACATTTGTTCCGCAGATGATCCGTGCTCCCACACTGGAATCATCTCATCGGTCCATGCCGTTGCAACATTGTAAGGAGCTCCGCCTCGAAGCTCTGCGGAAAAGAGTCAGTGTGACTCTTAGCGGAAGGTTTCTCCTCCGCTTCGGCCTGACTAAAGTCCATGGGTTCAGGACCCACCTTAGAGGAACGAAAGTTCCTTTCGGCGATAAACGCCATCTTAAACGCCTCCTCCAGGGATTGGGGTCGGCATCGGAAGAGCTCCGAACGTGCTGGACCTTCTTTCAGGCCTCCCATGAACACAGGAATGGACACATCGTCCGAATACGCTTTCGCGTACATCCCTGCCAACAGGGTCTTTAGTTCTTGGACGTATGTCTCCAAGTACCTAGTGCCCTGACGGCACCTCAGAAACGCAAGCTGATTCTGGAAAATCCAGATCAGGTGTAGCGTACATGTCCATAAGCTTTCGCGTAAGGACTTCCCAGGTCGGGAACACGTTCGTGACCGAATCCGTACACGTAAACGCCTGTGCGGGCTTTGCCCGTAAGATGGGTTAGTGCAAGTCCCACTTGCAAGTGATCCTCGATCACATTCGCTGTGGCAAAGGCCTTTTCGATCTCACTAAGCCACACATAAAGGTTATCACCTTTTTCACCGGTGAATTCCTTTATCTCAAAGGATAACGGAGGGCGCACCCCCGTAGACGCGAAGTGATTTCCACGAAAATTCTCCTCATGGGCGATGAGGGCGTTAACCCTCTCACGCACGGCCTCAAGGCCCTGCTCCACTAGGATTCGCATGCCATCCTCACCCAATATGAGTACCAACCTCTTAAAGGATTCTTGTCGGACGGGGGTTAGCTTACCCCAATCGTCCTGATTCATCCTTTGCAGAGAATGCCGCCTACCAACACAGGTGTTGGATTGACTACAAGAGCTACCAGATGCAGCCGGTGAGTACACGCACGGTGCGCCTAGCGCACAGAGGAAGACTTTCCTTAAGCGGCGATACGCCGCTACTTAACCGATACGCCCTTATATAAGGGATTAGTGGGAGATTTCTCTCTCACTCGGGGCCAAGATTCCCTGAGTTTACCGTTAGTAAACACTAACGCCTTGTTACAAGGCTTCCCTAGGAAAGGGGGTAGCTAAGGGAGGTACTCCATTTTGCTATAACACTTGCTGCGCGCGCGACCGTTCGGGGTCGTGCGCCTAGCAGTCTTTAGTGTATTTTGTAAACTGATTTATTTATAAAATTAGCCAACTTAATAAACTAAAATAAACTATTTGCAATACTAGGTAGAACTTACTTAATTCGTACCTAGCCAAAATGTAGTGTACACCACCTGCGTACTAACACGTGGAAGGCTGTCATGCCTTCACCAAGGGCTTCTGCCCTGATTGGTTAAAACAACCAATAAGTCCGAGCCTTTCGGACTGGTCAATACTTGACCTTAACCGTTGTGTACTTACGTACACCAACGTAACAAAATGTAACCCCGTTACAGGGTCGATCTGCTAAGGTGGACCCCTCTCGTACTATGCTGGCAATCGAAGCGGGTCCGTCGAACAACGTGGCAGAACATATGGGATCATCATGTTATGAATCTGCTCCTTCCGAAGGCGATATCTGAAGTGTAGTCGAGCAGTGCCGGAAGTGTGGAACCCAAGATTACCCGGATGACGATTTGCCGGGAGGATGAAGCCAAGTTCTCAGTTGTTAAGAAGGAACTTCAATAAGTCAAGGCAGAAGATGATCAATCAACGCAGGACCCATGGCTACAACATTTTTTTGATATGTCTATGGAGGGTTTTCGGCTGAGGAAAGAATCAAGTCGACACCTAGAGTCGTTCGTACGAAAAGTCACCAACCAAAGCCAGGAAGAGCTGCAACGGTTAAGGATGTTGGTATGGAGTCAGTGTATTCGCTCCGTGATCATCAGTCAAAGTCAAGAAAAACGGCGACGGTTAGAGATGTTGACATGGAATCTGTATATTCGCTCCATGATCAACAATCCCAGCGTGATTATGTCGATCCAGACGAGACGATCACTCTGCCTCGACAATCCACGGTTGCGTCAGCGTACACTGTATTGCCTGATCAACAGCTGATTACCAGGATCCGGATGTCCGCGGTCAGTGATCTTAAAGAATTTTCAGGGAAGGAAGTGGATGAAGATCAAGCGCGGGATTGGATTAGTCGTCTGAATTCAGCATTTATGCGTGATCAAGCCTCCGATCACGAGAAGTGTTTAATCATGGGTGATCTTCTTAAAGGACCGGCGCGCAATTGGCATCGCCAGTTGAGCAGAGCGACGCGTAGAAACTGGAAATGTCTTGTCAAATAATTCGAAGTTCAGTACTGTGGAAGTAATCAATCGGCATCTCGCCAATATTACTACACGAAGCAACAATCGGATGAAACTCCCATCGAATATCTTCATCGGTTGAATGTGCCAGGAATCCGCGCCAAGTTGTCGATCAAGGATGGACCATCTACGATTTTACGTGAACATGTGCAACATTTTCTCTACACGATGACTAATCGCGAATTCGCTGATCAACAGGCACTTCTGCGTTTGGATAATGTTACGGATTTGGAAGAGACGCTGCGGGCTTATGCACGAAATAAGTCGTGCCAGCCAACGGCGGCGGTAGGCACTAGCCAATTCTGCCAGAAATTTGGCGATGATCGAGCACCTTCCCCGGCGCGGAAGCCTAAAGCAGTACGCGCGATCAAGGTGATGTCTGGGAGTGAGGAATCAAGTGCCGACGACAGTGGAAGTGATGATGATCAGCGCCGTTACATGATTGCTGCCATGCGCGATCAACCAGTGACGCATGATCAACCTGGTGATCCCCGATCTGGTAAACGAAGTGAATCAAGTACAGTTGATCAAGGGGCGACGAAGCAATGCAGTAATTGTGGATCGACCAAGCATGAAAATTTACGTTGTTGGAAGCGCCTGACATTCTGAAGTGTGGCAAGAAGGGACATCCGACCGATCAATGCTTGTACGTCTGCCGAGCATGCGGCGAAGTTCACGATGCGGGCAAGTGCCCTATGGAAGAATTTTATAATTGCATTCGCCAGTGGTACAGCCCTACCAAGCATGCGGAATGTTGCCCAAGGAAGCCGAAGACATGTTAAACTAGGACTCTCGCCTGGTTGAAGTCTGGTACGAGACGAGCGTTCTGGTTTGAGTATTTTTTCATATGTGATAAGAAGAAGGCTGATCGAGCAGAAGAAAGAGATAATGAAAAATGTGATCAGCCTGATTTACCACGTTTGGCTAATTTCCGTATTGATGAGTTTTCTCGGTTCCCGGTGATCATGGAAGTTGATCTACTTCCGGGTGAATCACGTGAATATTGGAAGTACCACTCGCCCGAGAAATGGTTTAAACAAGCCAAGGGGAGCGGTAAAATTAATGACGAACGTGCCACGTTGTTATTTGATTCTGGTGCCGAAGTGTCGATCATCGACTCAACCTTTGCTCGTAAGGTGGGTTGTAAGATCAACACGAGCCAAACACAAGAATGTGTCGGCATTGGAGAAAGTGAATACCTCACAGAAGGGCGCACTAAAATCAAGGTGACGTTAGCGGGCTCGTTGGCTTATTATTTCCATGCGTGGGTGGGAAAGCTCGTTGGTCAATATGATATATTGGGTATGGACTTTATGATACCGACTGGTGTTCGATTGGACGTCGGCGACGGCGCACTGAGTCTTCCTGATGAAGTAATCATCCCATTGGAATCGCGTCGACAGTTGTACGGGTCAAGTGGAAATTACATGAAACTTGATCAGTACGAGAAGATACCGGTAGGTCGATCTGCTGAGGTTCGGATTCGTGATCGACGATCTCGAAGTTGTGGATTACTCGTGGAAAAGATTGGGTCCCCTCTATTACTAGGGGCGTGAGTAATTTACGGTATCTGCGTATTACGAACGTTTCTGATCATCCGATCATCCTACAAGACGATACGATTTTAGGTATCTGGATGAACAAAGACGACGTGACCCGTCGCACTGGAGTTATTTCGGTGGGATCCAATCGCTATAATGAGTGGAAGAATCTCGCTTATCAAGCTTCTACCGATTCTGTGCATTACGATCAAGAAAGTGTCGACCAAGGTTCCCTGGTCGGAAGAAGGAGTATACTATTCCTCAAAGTATTTTGGTACGACCTACGGACCCGATCACGACATATGTGGCATTAGTAACCGGAAGATCGCAAAAGGTGCAAGAATTGCAAGAAAATTTCGATCAGGAGCCGAGTGTGAAAGGTCCTACCCTGGATCACGAAGTTGAACAACCTGTTGCAAGAGATGAGCCTGGTCAAGATATGGGTGACCACCCCGTCTCAGCCGATTGCGGTGAATTCGGTGTGATTCCTATAGATGATCAAGTTCGTTACCATGAAGGTGGAGATCTGTTCGTGTAAGAACTTGAGAAACAGCTCGACACGCTGCCCGAAGTGTTTGCAAGTACCGAAGAAGTGACCAAGGATGATCTGCAAGTTGGTGATCCATTGATTAACACAGCAGAGGAAACGGATCAGCTTCACGATATAATTTGGGCTAAGAAACATCCGCTGATCGGAAAAGGGAACGCACTACCTCCTGCTGCACGTGGAGTGGTTTGCGATATCGATGTAGGCAATTCGCGCCCGATTTCCTAAAAGTGTCGAAAAGTGGCGCCGCAATTTCGCGATAAGTTATCGGCTTTGATCAAGGGGCTATTGTCCACGAAGACCATCCAGTCATCTACGTCACCCTGAACATCACCTATAGTGATCATCGTGAAGAAGAATGGGGTTGATACTCTCTTATGCATTGACTATCGTGCGGTGAATCAACTCACGCGTTTGATGGTATACCCAATCTCCATGATCTCTGATCTTCTCGAAGATTTGGATAAAGCGTTGTGGTTTTGCTCTTTGGATATGACAAGTGGTTTTTGGGTCATGTCTATGACCGATCGATCACGTCAGATTTCAGCCTTTGTTACCCCGTTTGGATTGTTTGAATGGAATTGGATGCCCTGTGGCTTAAAGAATGCTCCGCAGATCTACCAGCGGTTGATCGATAATGCACTGTATGGGTATCTCAAGGTTAAGGAAGGTGATAATGATTCAGCTGATGTATTTACTGCGATAGATCCTGACCAAACGCAAGGCCCGTCTGTGTTGCAGCGACGATCATATATCGATGATATTTTGATCACTGCACCTAAATGGACTACCCTGTGTGATAAGGTGCAGAACCTTTTGGAAAAGTGCGATCAGTGGAACTTGTCGATCAGCGTGGCTAAATCGTACTGGGGGCTAACTGAAGTTACTTATTTAGGACATCACGTATCTAGCCGCGGTTTGGAAACAAATCCGAAGAATTTGGATTATCTGATCGATTTTCCTTTTCCTGGTACTTTACGTGCTATTCAAGCGTGTTTGCGGAGTCTGAATTATTACCGTCGATTTATTGAAGACTTCGCGATCTATGCCGCTGTGCTCTACTAATTACGAGAGATAGATTATCAAGAACTAGGGAGTCGATCATTGATCAATGAGAGTCCGGTTCACGAAGACGATCGATTTATCAGGGCGAAAGTGGCATTCAGTATTCTGAAGGCGAAGATTGCGTCATCCTCAACCCTACGCCATTTCGATCAAGCCAAAACGCCGGTGATCTTAGTTTATGCTAGCAAGTGGGCAGTGTCTGCCGCGTTGGTACAAGAACATGATCAAGTGTATTGCCCCGGTGCATTCGCTAGCCGGACACTGAAGAGCGGAGAGCTGAATTAAAGCCCCGTAGAAAAGGAAGTTCTGGCTCTTCTGCGAATTTTGGATGTTTATTTCACGATGTTGATCGGAAAGGCGATCACTGTCCTGTCACGTCGATCCACGTTGAAATGGTTATTAACATCCAACCTGCTAGACGGAAGATTGGGTAGATGAGCTGCGATCTTGTCACAATGGGACTTAGAGATCAGGAAATTTGTGCATGGAGAAGAGGAGGTACTAGGGTCGTTAGCCGCAAGTATCACCCCTCGCACCGAAATTGATGAAGCCCTGATCGCGATCGCACCGAAAAAGCAACCTCGACAGACGATTGAAGTACCACCTCCCACGGTTGAGAAAGGCGAAGATCTCTACGTGATCAGTATCGACGGATCTGCAAGTGTTAAGCGATGTGTTGGAGCGATTGGTACTATCGTGTGGAAATTACCGGAGTGGAAGATCATGATAGCTGTTGCTGATCATGCACCCAACATCACGGTGAATGAAGCCGGTTACCATGGATTGCTCCTGAGTTTGGATTTATTGTCGCAATATCCCAAAGTAAGGGTGATCGTGTGTGGAGATTCGAGTTTGGTGATCAGGAAAATGCGTGGCGAAATAGAGTGCAAGGCTACGAGATTGTAAGTATTGAAACAGCGTGCGCTAAAACTCCTTCGTGAATGGCCTGATCATGATCTGCTGCATGTTAAAAGTGAGTGGAATAAAAGTGCCGATCACATCACCACTACGGCCATGCGATATGGAACACGGTGTGAGACTGTTGATGAACATCAGATGGAAGAACGGATTGATCTCAACAGATTGTCGGAAGTGATTATGTGGAAGTAAGATCCCATTGTCCCGCAAGTGCTGGTGACGACGCGATCACGTAACCTTCGTCAATCGCGACCGTCAACGTGGCCCGAAATATCCATATAGGGGATAAGGGCGGAACGTATTAAAAAGGCGCAAGACGAAGAGAAGTGGATTTGTGATTTGCGGAATTAGTTGCATGGTTACGTGTCACAATTGAGCGCAGACGGATGAAAGAGCGAAAATCGACGACAAGTACGATGTCGATGATCAATAGATGCTGATCTACTGTGGAAATATGGCTAAAGGAAAAGCCACCTGTGATCAAGATGATCGAGATGATCGACACTATTTGATTAAGCTGATCCTACCTGAGAACCTACATGCGGATGTCCTCCACCATTATCATACGAGTTTGGAAGGAGGACACCAGGGTGTAGGGCGTAAATATCAGCGGATCAGACGATACTTTCATTGGAGTGGTCTATTCCGAAGCGTACAAAGATTTGTTGGACAATGCGTATATTTTGAGACGGGGAAGGGCCAGCCTGTGATCAAGGGTATGTCTCCAGGAAATATTGAAGCTACGTACCGATTTCAAGTGATAGCCATGGATCATATCCCGTCTCTACCTCGTTCAACTGACGCGCACACGGAATTCTTATCTGGGCCGATCTGTTCACGGGTATGGTGATCGTGAAATCTGGATAGTCTCGCACAGCTCAGAAGGTCGCCGAAAGTTACGAAGAATGTGTATTTCGACGATTTGGAGCTAGCGAGGTGATCAGCCATGATCGAGAACCCGGTTTTATGTCCGAAGTATTTCGTGCGTTCAACAAAATCGTGGGAAAACGACAGAGTGCCACTATGGCATATCTTCCACAGGCGAACGGCAAGGCAGAAAGAAAGGTACAAACAATCACTCGGGCGATCAAGATGTATGTGTCAGACGTCGGTCAGAAGAATTGGAGCTCGTATGCAGAGAGACTGGTGTTCGCGATAAAATCGACCCCTGATCGCATTCGTGGAGAGACACAATTTTATTTGGCGTATGGGTGGGATCCGCGATCATCGTTGGAATCAACACTACAACTTGGTGGAATTCGGCGTAAAGACCGTATGCTTGTTAGTGGAGATACAGGTTGCAGAAAGACTACCGTTACGCCCGTGATCAAGTTGGCACTCGATTGCACCAAGCAGAGGCCGATCTATCTGAAAAGAATAATGATCAGGTGACACCGCACAAGATCGAAGCTGGATCGAGGTTCTGGTTATATCTCGATCGGGTGAAAGAACGGTTCGCGAAGAAACTGGCGCATATCTTGCATGGACCCTTCAGAGTCGATGAGGTGATCGGTTATCATGCTTCAAGACTGATTACGGCTGGCACCGACTATCGCATATTCCCAGTGGTACACCTGTCCAAGTTGAAATTGGTCAAGGAATTTCCAGATCGACCAACTACTGTTCTAGCAGCTGGGGTAGAAGATCGTTTTGATTTCGATGAAGATTTGCTACCCGAAGACAGCTGGGAAAGGACCCTAGATCCGGACGAATTTGAAGTTAATCGCATCACCGATGTCCGATCTGGCCGAAAGACCAGGTATGGCAGGACGTTGCGCGAATATCAAGTCTACTGGAAGGGTTATGACGAGCCGTCATGGGTAGACGAGGCAGATCTGAACTGTGATTCTCTGATCAAGGACTTCGAGCGGAAGATGGATCAACAGGCATCGGTTTGATGTTATGCAGGGGGACGAAGAGTCCAACGAACGCATGATCAGCGAAACGACTATGAATTTATAATTGACGAACCCTTGATTGGAGAGGGTTGATCAACGAAACTTGCGATTAATGGAGAGGTGACGATTGACTTGAAGTCGTGAATTTACGATGGATATTGCGAGATATGGTGATGGATCAACATCAGATAAGCCGATAGAAGACATATTTATGTTATGCATTGAAAAGTGACGAGGAAACAGTTGGAAATGGTATAATCAAGAGTTTTATTGATTAAAGAAGAAGTGATCAGCCAGCTAGTTCGACCCATAGAAGTTACGGCAAAGACAAGGGATATGATAGCCAGGATTATCCTCAACAGCAAGACGATATTGGATCCGCCAAGCTTCATAAGCGTCGACTTCGCGCAGCGTATCCTGCAGGGTCCGAGGTGGTGGATATGATAGGTACCCCGGGTACCATGATCAACCATCATCTGGAGCGTATTTTTAGGGAGAGATTACGGCTGCAGTGTGAGATCTCCGGGTCCAAGAAAATGTCGAGATCGCACACCCAGCTTATCCTGACCTGCAAGACGAACTCCACGACCTTCTTTCACAGTTCCCCCGCGCGACTTCTACGCTGACGTCGACCTTGGTAATATTCATGGAAGAAGGCGTCGCGCTCTCTGAGGCCTTGATCTATGGGGAAGTAATGGGTTGACTCCCAGATCGCCATCGCATGGTGGTCCAGGAACGTCTGATACTTCGCCTCAAAGTCAGCAAACAAGCCGACGGAGCGGAAAGAGACGGGTGTCAGCACGCACTTGAAGGATTCCCAGGGACGTCGTGAGTATAGCAACCCCACTTCCGGCTGGGTGATCAAGTGAGCGCACCAATGATCAATCGAAGGGGCGCTCGTGGCAACTGGGAACAACCATCCATCGGGGAGCGTAAAATAGTCGAAGACCACTTGTACCGAGATGTTGCCCAGATCAAATCCGCCAAGTTGAATCGGAGTCCACGGCAAGATGTCTGTGTCTGGTGCATCATCAGTCACCAAGATCAGCGACTTATACGCACCCGTGCGAGGGAAGAGGAACCCAGAAGAATCTTGATCGGGCTCAGTTTAGCTCTCGAGCTCGCTTATAGTTGGACTTAAAGGAATGTGTGTGTAACGGGGTTACATTCGAGTTACATATAATAGTGGTGTACATGAGTACACCACGGTTGAGGTCAGTATTGACCGGTTTGAAAGGTTTTGAACCTTTGGTTATTTTAACCAATCAGGGCAGGGGCCCTTGGTGTGGTGGTGTGTCAGCCATCCACGTGTCAGTACACAGGTGTGTGTACACTACATTTTAGCTAGTACGAATTTGGAATATTCTACTTAGTATTACATATAGTTTATATTAGTTTAAATTAATTTAGGCTAATTACATATTAAATATATTCAGTTTACATTTCACTCTATATTGCGTACGTGCGACCTCGACCGGTCGCGCGCGCAGTGAGTGTCGTAGGTAAGAGGGAACCCTACCTTTACTTACATCCCGTAAAGGGAATACAGCCGTTAATGCTAAGTAGTAAACCAACCCGGAAATCTTGGCCCCGAGTAGGATATCTCTCCTACTAAGCCCTTTATAAGGGCGTATCGGCTAGGTAGCGGTAGCTACCGCTTTAAGGAAGAGTCTTCCTCTGTGCGCTAGTCGCACCGTGCGTATACGCACCGGCTACATCTGGTAGCACTAGTAGTCAATCCAACAGCTGTGTTGGTAGACTAGTCATCCTCTGCAAAGGATGAATCAGGACGATTGGGATAGTTTGACCCTCGTCCAGCAGGAAGCCTTTAAAAGGCTGTTACCCTTAACGGGGGAAGAAGGCATGAAGCTCCTAGTGGAGCAGGGCCTTGAGGCCGTAAAGGCAAGGGTGAATGCCCTCATCGCTCATGAGGCGAGTTGTGGTTGAGGTTATTCCACGGGGTTGCGTCCTCCATTATCGTTTAATATAAAGGAGTTCACCGGAGAGAAGGGTGACAACCTTTATGTTTGGTTGCGAGAGGTCGAAACGGCCTTCGCCACAGCGAACATGACCGCTGATCACTTGCAAGTGGGACTTGCATTGACCCATCTTACGGGCGAAGACCGTACATGGGCGTTTACATGCTCGGAATCAGTCAAGGACGTGTTTCCAACATGGAAGGTCCTTAAGCAGAAGCTCATGGACATGTACGCAACGCCTGATCTGGTTTTCCAGAATCAACTGGCGTTCCTGAGGTGCCGTCAAGGCACTAAGGACCTGTATATTTATATCCGGGAGCTTAAGACCCTGGTGGCAGGGATGTACGCGAAAGCGTATTCGGACGATGTGTCCATCCCCGTCTTCATGGGAGGCCTAAGAGAAGGGCCAGCACGTTCGGAATTGTTCCGATGCCGACCCCAATCCCTGGGAGGGGCGTTCAAGATGGCGTTCAACGCCGAGAGGAACTTCCGTTCCTCTAAGGTGGGTCCCGAACCCATGGACCTTAGTCAGGTCGAAGCGGAGGAGAAACCTCCCGCTAAGAGTCACACTGACTCTTTTCCGCAGAGCTTCGAGGCGGAGCTCCTTACCATGTTGCAACGGCATGGACCGATGGGATGCTTCCAGTGTGGGAGCACGGATCATCTGCGGAAAAAATGTCCGCGGAACCCCCAGCGAGACACTCGCTTAAAAGGGCCAAGGGTTGGGAAAAAGCCCTGGCCCAAGCCGTCGGGAAACGACGCTCCCAGTAGGTGCGGGGAGCCCTACTGGGGGACCCATCAGTGCTGTTAAACCCCAGGGTAGGGGACGACAGCACAAAGCCCCGAGGGAAGCGGTGCTTTCTAGCACCGAGTTGGTGTACCAGCCAGGTTTGCCGGTAGTCCTTGCGGACGTGAAAGGCTTTGATAAGCCTTGGAGGGTCTTGATAGACTCTGGAGCGTCTGAAAATTATGTCAGACGGGCTTCTGTTGAGAATAGTCGGCTGTATGCCGAGGCCCTAGAGGCACGTTCTCGTGACGTTGTCACGGTCCGTCTTGCGATGGGCGTACAGGTTTCTGTACCCAAGGTCTCGATTGACCTTAAGATGAAGTTTGCAGACGTCGACAGCTTATAACGTTGCCCAGTCCTGGATTTGGACTCGAGGTATGACCTCATTCTGGGCATGAAGTGGCTGGAACGCCACGAGCCATGGATAGACTGGAAGTCTAAGTCCATTGGCTCAACACACCCGCGGTCGGGTGAAGCATTGGCGAGTCATGAACCCACCTTTGCTCGATCGAAAAAGTGATTCTGGCGAGAGATGCCAGAGATTGTGATGTCTGAGTTGATCAGTCCCAATGAGGTCAAGGAAGTGTTACTTGACGAGGGGGATTCGGCGGTTGATCCCCACGCCGTTATAGGCGAGACTGGTGATTCGCCAGTGGTAGAGGGGGATTCCTCTGAGGATAAGCGCGAGGCGCTTCCTAGAGACGAGACACGAGGTTTGTCTCTTCTACTGGTCGGGGTTACCGACCACGCCATTTTAGCGAGAATGTTGTTACTCCAGTGGTAGGGGTAGAGACCCCTGTGGTTAAGCGCGAGGCACTTCCAAGCGAAGAGACACGTAGTTCGTCTCTTTCGTACGTCGGAATTGATTACGACCACGCCGTATTAGGTGAGACCAGCGAGTCACCGGTGGTAGAGGTAAAGGCCTCAGTTGATAGGCGCGATGCGCCACCAATAGATGGGACAATTGACTACCCCCATCTGGGTCCCGGGAAGAGTCCCGAGGCCAGTAGTCAGCAGTCCTATCGGATGCTGAATAGTGTGAAAGGTATTGTAACAGAAGGCGTAAGCCTTTAACGGTTGCCTGGGGTAGGCGAACTGTTGTCGTTGGAAGAGATGTCCTTCAACGAGTTTGAAACTGCTTTGAAATCAGATGAAATCGACGAGGTCGTCGTGTTGCGTCCGGATGAGGAGTTTAACTCCTCATCCACAATGGACGAGTCAGTTTTGGTGCAAACCAAACAGGCATTGAATGCCCGAAGCGGCCTCAAGATCCTTCCGGATCCTGAGGACCCTTGCCATTCCTTATTAAAGGAATTTGGAGATGTCATTAGTGACAACACGCCGATGGGGTTACCACCGAATCGGGGAGTCCGACATGAAATTGATTTGGTTCCTGGAACCAAATACTGCGTCACTAGGCAGTGGCCTCTCCTCAAGCAGCAATGCGACGTCATCGACGCATTCTTCAAGGGGAAAGAAGAAGAGGCAGGGATGGTACGAGAGAGCAAGCCTACTCACTCATCTCCCACCTTTTGTGTTCGTAAACCGAACGGAAAGTGGCGCATTGTGCATGCGTACAACAAGCGGAATACAGCATCTATGCCCATGCAGACTCCGATTCCTCGGAAGGATGTCCTCCAGAACAATATGGCGGGCTGTACTGTGTACAGTGCCTTAGATCTGATGGACGGGTATTATCAGGTGCTCATGCGAGCGTCCAATATTCCGCTGACAGCGGTTAGCACGCCTAGTGGCATGCTGTGGGAGTGGCTTGTTATGCCACAAGGGCTTTAAAATGCACCAGCGACTTTCAATCGCTTGGTGACTCAACTCTTCCGCCCTCATAGGAAGTACGCTCAGACGTACTTCGACGATATATTCGTTCACAGTCGTGAGGAAGGCGACTCGTCTGATGTTCAGACGCACCTTATACACCTTCGAGCTGTGCTCGAATGTATTCGAGAGCATAAGTTATATGCTAACGCATCCAAATATATATTTGGTGCTGAGGAAATTCCTTTCCTCGGATGCTTCATCGGTAAAGATGGAGTGCGGGCGGATCCCGCGAAGGTGAAAGCCATTGTGGAGTGGCCTTTGCCTGTAAATCTTAGAGATTTACGGAAGTGGATAGGATTAGCCAACTATCTCCACAAGTACAGCTAGAACTACGCTGAAATGGCGAAGCCATTAACCGACCTTCTTAAGAAGGACGTGGATTGGTGTTGGGAAACCAAACACCAGAACGCTTTTGAAGCGGTAAAGGGGAGCTTGTTAAAAGATCCCGTTCTTGCTCTCCCAGATTCTGGGAAACCATTTAGTGTCGTCTTCGACGCCTCCGATTTCGCAATCGGATGTGCTTTGTTACAAGCAGACGATGCAGGAAGGGAACGCGTGATTGCGTTTGAGTCGAGGCAGCTTAAAGCTGTGGAACGAAATTATCCCGTTCATGACAAGGAGCTACTTGCAATGAAGTACGCTCTTGTAAAATTTAAGGTTCACCTACTCGGCTCAAAGCCGTTCGTGGTTTATACTGACCACGCGTTCTTACGGGCAGCGACAAAGTCGCCTCATCTCTCGCAACGGATGGCCCGTTGGATCTCCTTCTTTTCGGAGTATAACTTTGAGGTTAAGTATAAACCTGGCAAGTAGAACGTGCTTGCGGACGCATTGTCGCGTCGTCCCGATTACGAGCTCGCTCACGCGACATTCATCACCTTGTCTGTGGTGGATCTCATACACCAGGAGTATGAGAAAGACCCACAATGCACGGCGCTTATCAGCGCGTTAGGTGACAAGGGACTTGGCTCGTCTGATCCAACCCTGTCAAGTCGAACTAGAGCTCAGTCTCACCGTTACAGTTCCTGTGACGGTTTGCTATATTATAGAACGAGCGCGGAGGACACTCCGCGGGTGGTTGTTCCTCATGATGAGGAAATGAAGTATAGAGTCCTCTTTGAGGCACATGACGCCCCTACCGGGGGTCATTTAGGTAGGGATAAGACCTACAGTGCTTTAATCGCTTTGTATTGGTGGCCCAAAATATATAAATGGGTCGGTGCGTATATTCGCACCTTTGAGACGTGTCAGAGGGTTAAACCCTCTGCAGATTCAGCGGCGCCTTTGGCGAGTTTATCCGTTCCGACGGAGTGTTGGAAATCCATTAGCATGGATTTTATCCTCGGTTTTCCGAAGGATAAGGCCGGGAACACCGGCATATTGGTCTTTGTAGACCGTTTGAGCGAGATGGCTCACAGGCGGTGCCAGAGTCTATAGATGGACAAGGAACAGCGAAAGTGTTCCTAGACCGTGTCTTAAGACAGCATGGTCTACCCGATTCCGTTGTATCGGATCGGGATCCCCGTTTTACGGGACAATTCTGGGGAGCGTTGTTTAAGGTGCTAGGCACCAAGATCCTCATGTCCACTGCGGATCATCCGCAGACGGACGGTCAAACAGAACGCGTTAATCGCGTTGTGGAGGCTATTCTCCGGAGTTTTTGTCCGGATTCTCCAAAGAGTTGGAGTGAGATGCTTCCGATGGTTGAGTTTGCTATCAACAATTCGGTACATGCATCTACTGGGTTTACCCCGTTTTACGTGAACGTATTAGTGAATCCAAGGGTTCCGTTGACGCCACGTGTGTGTGTCCCAGGGCGTGATGGGGGAGGATTCCCCGATGTCAGCCCTGTATCTGTGCGAAAGCACATCGATAAGTTCTTATCGACGCGCCTTAGTGTCTTACGACACGTTTGCGACGCCATGGAGGAAAGCCAAGACAAGAACAAGGAGCAAGCTGAACGCAAGGGGCGGCGTAACGAAAAGATATATAAAGTAGGAGAAAGTGTTTTATTAAACGCTAAAAATCTTCCTACACATGCAGTTTCAAATATGTTGCGCAATAAACTTGCGCCCCAGGTTTGTGGGGCCCTTTAAGGTACTAGCCCGAAAGGGCTTATCGTATACCTTGGACATCCTGAACGTGATGCGTACGCATCCAACCTTCTATGTCGGTATGCTTAAGCCATACGAGGACCCGGAGGCGGGCCCCCTCCTGGAGGGGGTGGGTGGAAAGGCGGATAGCTGTAAGAGCCGTAAGGCACGGCAGGGCGAAGAAAGCCCGAAAGGACTAAAATGCGACCACGAAGCTCCGCAACGGTCGTTTCGAGAGAGGCAAGCCGCCTCTCGAAGCGATCAGTGGAATCCCGCTCATCGCGAAGCCCCTCGTGGAGATCATGGATGCGATGGCTGTGTCGATCACAGCGCTCGCGAATCTCACGTCGCAATTGCGCGACCTCCTCCTCCAATGCTTGATGCGGAGGGTACTCCGCACTTTCATGTGGAGCGGCTGATGTCGCGACGCCATCATCGGGGTCAAACCCAGTATCTGGTGAAGTGGAAAGGGTATCCACACTCACAGAGTTCGTGGAAGTTCGAGACTCCCCTGCGGCAGGATTGCCGTGACGTCGTTGACGCTTTTGAGCGGGAGAATCCCACTGAGAGTCAACGACCAAAGGGGCTGAAGAAGCCCCTTCACTCCCAGTAGCTGGGAGTTCGCCGGAGGCAGATGCTGTGCTTGCATTGCTCTCCGGCACAACATCGAGAGCAGAGCGCGTATAATAGGAGGCAGGTAATTGCCCTTGCGCTTTGGCCTGATCATAGGACAAGCGTAGCGCCCTCTCGACCCGAACGTCGTGTTCGGAAAAGCTGTTGTACAGCGCATCGAAATTTGGGAGGCGTTTCTCCCCTTCCGCCCAGGAGCGGAACGCCTGTTCTGCGTCTTCGACGCTTTCTTCACTCAGGAGAACAATGGGAATCTCGCGGATAATACCCACGAGGATACTGCGTGCCTGATTCCCGAGGCGCGTCCGGCAGGACTTAACGGAATAATGTTTGGGCGTTAATAGTCGGGCCCGGAGTCGGTTCCGATGCGCAATTTCACGCGGCAGTATAGCCGCTGGACCAGGGGTATAGGAGGCTAAACCCCTCTTGACCGCGTTCTTAGCCCTCTTTTGAGGGTCGTGAGGTCCCTTTCGTGCCCGTACGGCACGTCGGGCCTCTTGAACCAAGGACGGTTCATTGGTGGTGGTTGCCTGTGGCAGCCTGGAGGTATCATCCCTAGCGGGTAACGGTGGCGCACGAGTTAGTGCGTTTTTCCCACGTGTGGGGAATGGGTTGGATGACCGACAGCGCCGTTCGGCGCTGTCAGAGTGGCCAGCCGATGGGGAGATCTCCCCAAGGGTATCCACTTCCGAGTTGTCGGAATAGTTTGCGTCCATAGCACCGTTGAAGGTGTACAATGGACAGCCAGAGGTACTGGCGTTGGCGTTCTCCAACAAGATTTTGATTATTGCGTAAGCAATAGTCTTGATGGGGGAGAATGTAACGGGGTTACATTCGAGTTACATGTAATGTTGGTGTACATGAGTACACTACGGTTGAGGTCAGTATTGACCGGTTTGAAAGGTTTTTAACCTTTGGTTATTTTAACCAATCAGGGCAGGGGCCCTTGGTGTGGTGGTGTGTCAGCCATCCACGTGTCAGTACACAGGTGTGTACACTACATTTTAGCTAGGTACGAATTAGGAATATTCTACTTTGGTATTACATACCAATATATAGTTTATATTAGTTTAAATTAATTTAGGCTAATTACATATTAAATATATTCAGTTTACATTTCACTCTATATTGCGGACGTGCGACCTCGACCGGTCGCGCGCGCAGTGAGTGGCTTAGGTAAGAGGGAGCCCTCCCTTTACTTACATCCCTTAAAGGGAATACAGCTGTTAAGGCTAAGTCGTAAACCAACCCGGGAATCTTGGCCCTGAGTAGGAGAACTCTCCTACTACGCCCTTTACAAGGGCGTATCGGCTAAGTAGCGGTAGCTACCGCTTTAAGGAAGAGTCTTTCCTCTGTGCGCTAGTCGAACCGTGCGTATACGCACCGGCTACAGTGTGTGCTGATCAACGCGAAAGAACCGCCTTGATCGTCATCTGCCTGATCAGGACTAAGAGTGCGATCAACATCCGAATTCTCTTCTTGAGTAGGAAGGATTTGACGTTGTCGCTTGGACCGAGATGCGGATTGCGAGCGTCGAGCGCGTCTCTTGAGTGAAGGGGCGGACGAAATGGAGGAAACTGGTGGCGAATCACCCTTGGAGTCGGTAGATGAACCCGCAGCTTGATCAGGGCCGTCATAAGAGGCGCCGGCAACCGGGGAGATCGGCATCTGCAATGCCGTACCAGCCAACATGGATTGGACGTGCGACTGCTGCGAACGCAATCGCGCGACTTCATCCTGAGCCTGTCGCAACTCATCGCTCAGTTCATCTCGATCTGTTGACACGATATTGAAGCAGCGCCGTGTCGTCGAAAGTTCCGTCCTCAACCTGGAAATATTGGCACGCAGACTCACCAGCTCGTCCTTTTGGCCGATGCCCCAACGAGACGATCACGTAGCTCTTCCACCTGAGCTTTGACAGCGACGTGTTCCTCCAGTCTCAGAAGATTGTTTTTATTTTCCTCCCGAATGCGATCGCGTTGGTTCTGGCGTTTCTCAGCCTTGGAGTTGAGCGTGATCACCTTCTCGATCAAGCGCTTGTTCTTGGCGGCGGCTTGATCATACGCCTTTTGTAGCACACCTAAGCGGCGCCGGGGTTGATTAATCGTCGCCTGATCGGGGAGCGCATCAAGGCGAGGGATTTCTTGTGCGTGATCAGCAATGTTCTCTTCCTGGACCGACAGCAGATAACGATCTCGATCGCGACCGCCTTCCAGATCGCAAATTTGAGCGCGTTGGTCAGCGATGGTCGCCTAAGCAGCCTGCAGCTTGGACTTGAGAGCGTTGACCTCCGCACGGACATAAGCGCGCAGGGGCGCCAGCTGCTCACGGTACCGCTTGATCTCATCATCGCGATCAGCAACTTGACGGACAGCACATGCGAGCTGCTTCCAAAGTTCAGGGACGGTGTCCTCGAGCACCAAGAGCGAGTTGGTCAACACGACGACCTCCTCCTCTCGCGTGCGGAGCGTCTCCCCCTGTGCATACTCTTGATCGATTATTGCAATTACGGCGTCTGCTGAAGGCCGATCGAGCGTTGGAGTGCTGTTCGTGATCGCTGAGGTGCTGTTCGTGATCGCTCGCATCTTTCACGTGTCGGAGGAAATGTGGAAATGCATGATCAAGAAGGCCTGGTCGTTGACGCCACGGTTGAGTGGTAACCGCCTGATCGATTGCGACTTGATCGATGAAGAAAGGACTGGTTGATGGGTGTTGACTGCCTGATCAACGACGTTATAATTGATGGATGCTGACTGCATGATCAACGATGGCATGACCGATGGGTGGTAACGGCAGGGTCTACCCCCTCCCCAACCGCTGTCCGGCTGGGACGAGGTTCAGGGGCGGCTGTGGTGAAGTTTACTGTAAATTTGTGTGTAACTGTGTGTACAACTGTAGGTACATGGACGGTCCATCGGATTAGAAGCGGCAGTAGGTACGGGTACCTAACGGCGGACGACTGAGAAATCAGGTCGACTGGTCGATGGAGCTCACTGGAATTGTTAGTTCTGATTGGTTGATATTAGGGAATTGGTAGATTTTAGGATATAAGCACTAATAAAGTTCTCCTTTTGCGTCTGATCACGCAGATCACCTACAGGGACGGCACATTACCGCGTCCCTCTTTTTACATGCACCTCTACGTCACGGGCGGGAGCACCTAGTGCATTTTTGGCCCACCGGCAGACGTAGAGTGCTTGGGAACTCAGCTCCAACTCCCAACTCCGCCCGATGTGTCAGCGGTTCTTCTGTAAAGGTTTTATTTTTGGTAACGTGATCGAGCAGTACGATCTCACCTCTTCCCATTGGTCCACGTTTTGTCCCCTAGTAGTTCGGCTGCTCTAAGCGCCCCACGGGAACTCTAGGCGGATTTTGTGGAATCCCCCCTCCCTCTTAAGTCTAGCTAAGAATACATAGTATATTGGGTGTTCTATTAACTGATAGGCTTAAGAGGCTCAGTGATCAAGTGGTGAAGACTTCCGCCACCTGATCAAGTACCCCCTTCGCTGATCATCCCCTGATCATCGATCTGCAACCTGCGCCCTGTGATCATCAATTCGCAATCGCGCCAATTCGTTCAGAATCGACTAGATCGATGACCGACCTTGATCATTCCCTGATCATCGACCCGCGGTCCTGATCATCGACTTTCCTCGCCTGATCAATCCTGATCAAGCCTGATCATACCTGATTCAATCCTGATTACATCTAATCGCACCTGATCAGCACATCGGTCGATTCGTTACGAATTACCCCAATCTTGCATCAAGGAATTGCAGTGTTCTACATCCCCGTCACCTGGAGATCTACCCACGCCCAAGCCGTAGGGTACACAAGGTGAGCCAGAACACAAGCAGTCACAGGACAACCGGAGGACCCCCTTCGTTAGTCGGCAGTCCGGGCGCCGTGGTAACGCCTGATCGAACTTAAACAATTCTGATCAGCCTCTCGATCACAGAATCGTCAAGGTATTACCTCCGCTCTAGTACGTAAGGTTTTAGCCTTTATCCGGCTTACTATATGTTAAAACATAATATATCCGGTCAGTTGTAATCTTAATTTGACCGCATTATTAATCATCTCTTGGTAAATTTGGGGGGCGTTTTTTATGGTCGAACGGCATCCTTTTTCATTTAATATGGCCGATCTGGGTGACCGACGCCGAAATATCCCGACACTGGTCGATCGTCGAGACCCCCATAACAAATTTCCTTGTCCAACGAGCTAAACCTCAATGTCATATCCAAATCCTCCAAAACGTCCTTATCATTGGGCACCAGGTAAAGGATAACTTAGTCAAATAACTCTGACGCGACAAGTTGAGCTATCATCGCATTTCCTTCGTCAATATCACATACGGCCACATGGCTAGCAGAGAGAAGCTCATTCGTTGCGGATCATCAAATGTAGCCTCTTCCATATTTTTCTCTTGAGATGCTGTATCTTCTGAGAGAGTTGACCTCCTCGTCATTCGTCCTTTAAATCATCCATTGTGACTGTGTATGGGCCGGGAGACACTACGGCATCACGGTCATCCATTTGATTCTCGATATCGTAGATAATCATTACCTCTAGGATTTTGGCTCCGCATCTGTTGAACCACTCTGGTCCTCTTCCGAAGAAAAAGTCCGCGTCACTTTATTTTGCTCAATGCCGCCAGCCTATCAACAGATCCTTATGAACGGCGACGTTTCTTATATTCTGACCGTCCTTGCTGACCAAGTGTAGCCGGTGCGTAAACGCACGGTGCGGATAGCGCACAGAAGAAGACTTTCCTTAAGCGGCGATACGCCGCTACTTAGCCGATACGCCCTATGAAAGGGCTTAGCGTGAGATTACTCTCTCGCTCGGGGCCAAGATTTCCCCAGTTTCCCGTTACCGTACGCTAACGCTTAATCCTTAGGCTTCCCTTAGTGGGGAGTAGCTAGAGGAGGTACTCCCCCGCTACGACACTCCCAGCACGCCCGACAGTTCCCGTTCGGACGCCTTATCTAGTGTAATTGGAAACTGACAGGCTGCCACGCCTTCACCAAGGGCTCCCGCCCTGATTGGCTTAAACAGCCAATAGGTCCGAGCCCTTCGCACCGGCCAATACTTGACCTTAACCGTTGTGTATTTACATACACCAACGTAACTAAATGTAACCCTGTTACACCAAGCCAGTGGTCAGATGATAAAATGTTTGCCACTGTCGCGAAACCACAGTTGTGTACCCAAGGTGACGTAGCACCTTGCCACGCGCCAATCCGTGTCTCCATATGATTATCGTATATTTTGGCGAGTCAAAGTGACCCCTTTCTTTGATAACTGTCAGTACCTCCATTGAATACGTAAAATTTGATCAGTTGACCTGCCCACTTGGACAGTCGTAAAGTTTCCGAATACCATAAAGTATGTATGAGCAACGTTGTCCAACCAATTGGATCTGAATTTTATCGGACATGGTCACCATTCATTTCGACAGGTCTATATGAAGGCACCGTGAAGAAAATCCCCCATATCCCCCTACCTCGCCAGTTGCCCGACACAAGCATTGAATTAGTATAAGCCAACGAACTTGCCAATGTCATCTTGATTCGAATTCTTCTTCAATCACATTCCAATACATTCATGTGATTTTCGTCAATTTGACACCTTACCTTACAAGCAATGGTGGTAAAGTGTTAACAATAAAAACTTCTGCACCGGACATTAATCCTCTCGTTATTAATTGTTCTACTGTCCTTCGCTTGTTTGAGCTATTATCGGGGTAATAATTTCAGTATCCACGGGACTACGCGGCAGCAAATCCCTCTCCATAATCGCCTTTGATTGAGTGACTATGGAGCTAAATCTGCTGCCCAAAGAAGCTCATTTGCGCGTACAATTTTGACCGGGCAGCCGCACGTGGAACAATTGGAAACTGTAAAGTTGAAGCTGTAGACCAGCAGGATGCTTTACTCTGGCCAAAGTGGACTCTCGACATGATGGAGCATGGCACGGTGTCACTTATTACTTCGTGGGTAAGAAAGCACGGACCGCATCGTATAAACGGGGAAAATATCCATCCTGTGAGTGATGAATGTATACTGCGTTGATTATGCACGCCCCATCTTATATTCTCCAAGAGGTTAAAATTAATTTCTGCGATGGTAGGATCAGGTACCGCAGGCCATGTCGTAAGGAAGAATTATTTGCTGCCCATCTGGATCTCATTATCTTATTCGTTTATGGACACGGGTAGGCCTCTGTATATTAGTCATTAGCCTAAGATGCCAAAAAAAATCATTTTAGGCGCAATGAGAATACACGTTTCGGCATTTTTATGGCAGAGCTTATGAAAAGCTCAATTATATAACCGCGAAATGGCCAAACAAAATATATAAGTGCGGTAAACTGGTCAATTATCCGAGTTTTTTGCGAGAGATTTGAACTGCTTGCATTGAAGGATTCCCCCAAGTGAAAACCCCCTCAACGACTGCTGGAACACGTCCTTTTCCAAACTTATAATTGAAAAATCCGCTTTCACGGTAGCGGTGTTGGGGACGACACCGGTCGCCAATCTAGCGCTGAAATCCCGAAGGTCGTCAGATTGAATACCAAAGGCCGGGAGCCCAAGCGACGTCGAATGACGTCAAACCGTCGCAGTCGGCAATCTGTTGCCAAATGCGCCTCCTTATTCTTGTAGGATTTCACTAGCATTTTGTGCTGATTACCTATGTTATTGATTGCCGTCGGATTCCACCTCACCTTGAGGCGATATACTTGAAATGAATCAACGCATTGATATCGCGGCTCTTCCACAAAACGAGTTGTTAAGGCAGAACCGGTGGAATGGGCTACTCGCTGACATGGTTGCCGTCATCCCGCTGGTCCACTACTTCTTGACGCGAAAGGTGCCTAGATGTTTTTTAAAGGGTCGATGTCGGCGTTCTCATTATTGGTGAGATCCCTCGTTGCCGATATCATTCTCATTAAATCTTCGATAAACAGTTCGATTTCTTTCTTTTGTTGTGACATCAAAAGGAGCCGAGCCTGTAGGCGCATCACAGTGATGCTAAAGAGCATTATGAAGAGTTTACAAGCACTATTGCCTCTGTTTACGATACCACAGCTTGCCAGTGACTCAGTACATAGATATCCAACGCGTCGTTGAGACCGAAGGACAGGTTCAGTGAATCTTGTCAACAAGCTTCTGCTGCCTGCGCAGGTGCCCGATTATTTCGACCAGCGACTTCCATATCTGCCGTTGTCAAGATCGGAATACACCTTCTGCATGACAATATCGACTTGGTGAATCAGGCACCAATTCCCGAAGAAGCCCGTGTTGGGGATGTTGGCGAAACGCGTCGACCCGTCCCATCATTTTTCGAGCACCGTCGGACTAGCCGCCTATCATGACATCACAACAGGTCGGACAGAGCACGTAAAACAACTTCGCGACCATGTCGAACATGGCTTCGCCAGTATGGCTTCCAACGAAAGGGACAGCCATTAGATAAAAGTTTTGCGGCTTTCCTCGGGACGCGAAGCGGACACGTATATCGATGTAACTGATTCCCACGCAGGTCGATCCATCTAGGGCAAATGAGAAAGCCTAACTCTGACGAAGCAACCGTACGAATTGTTGGAAGTTAAAAGCGCAAGTCGGTCGAACAAAAGATGCAGTTTGCAACTCATTGTAGCCACGAAGCTTAGAGTTTTCCCGTCATATTCTTTGCCGTAAAAAACGCCGGAGAGACCTGTTTAAAAGAAATTACGAGAGTGACAAAGCTGACGGTAAGATTAAACTGCTGTGCAGCGGCAAATATGACGCGTTATAAATCATATACCTCGTCGAAATGAAAGATCCTGAACGGAGAACAGACAATTTTTGATTTGTTCAGTCACCTTGCGCTTCTTGGAGTTCCCAGCCTCGCAGCCGATGACGGAACCAAAACAGGAGGCAACTTAATTAATCATACCCTGCCCGTCATGACCACAGATTTTCAGCCCGAATTCAAGCAAATGTTTCTTTTGGAACGGCGTTGACCGTTTGACAGTCGAATCTTGTCTTTCTTCCCATAACTGAAATTGATTTAATTGAATTGGTAGGACTCCAAAATCCAAAGCCTTCTGCTGCAGGAGGAAAGGACAGCTTTTTCGGAAAACCTTTCCCCAGTTTATTTTTCTTTTATTTCAAGCTAAAGAGGCACCCTTGGACCATCCCCACTTCCGGAAACCTTATAGATGCTCCTGTCCTCCGATCACAGCTTCTATATGTTCGTTCTGGCGTATCTGGGGCGGGAGAGGGCCTTGGATGTAAGTCTCCAAGTCCCTAGTGCCCTGACGGCACCTCAAAAACGCAAGCTGATTCTGGAAAACCAGATCAGGCGTAGCGTACATGTCCATAAGCTTTCACTTAAGGCCTTCCCAGGTCGGGAACACGTTCGTGACCGAATCCGGACACGTAAACGCCCGTGTACGGGCATTGTCCGTAAGATGGGTTAGTACAAGTCTGTAATGGGGTGCCATTACAGAATTGATATTCAAGTTAGAATATCACAGTTTACTTATAGACGCGTTGTCTGAAATTTAAATAAGAGATTATAAGTTATTATAATCTACCAAGGAAAAGTCGATTCGGTATAAGTACCGAATCTTGCAGGTTAACTAATAGTACAGTTAGTTGAATACTTGATATCATTGTATTAATTAGTTAGTTACTATAATATTAGCATCTAACTCACCCATTAAATAAACACTCTTAATTTTGCGTTCTTAGACCTAAGTAAATATTTATAGACATTTACATGGAAATATGAAGGGTCAGCGTATACAGCCCCCCCCATTTCCGAAATCTGACCCCCCCTCGGTGTCATAGCCATTAGATTTTATAACAAGTTGAACACAGTTACAGAAACCGTCACGACACGGCCCTATTTTTGACATTTCTCCCAACGTGGTCTTGGCAACACTGAGAGTAATATTCCTCGATCGATACGGAATGATATTGAATCAGTAATGCTGCATGGTAAAGGAAATATAAATGACTGCTTTCCAAATGGATCAGAATGGACCTGCAGCCCATCACGTCCAATTTTTTTAAATGAAACTCAACTTGATGACTGGGGTATCATCCACGTCAACGTGGTATTGACTAGCCATGAGATTTTATAACAAATTTAACACAGTTACAGTAACCGTCACGTCACGGCCCTAAATTTTACATTTCTATATATTACTTCTAGTATAGGATTATTTGTTATCAACTAATCCTGTCCTTATTGTATTGCGCGCTTCCTCGACAGTGTAAGCCTGTAACAGGATCAGTACTGTTACACCTGGTAGCACTTGTGGTCCGTCTTAACGACCACAGTTCCGTTCTGCTAGTTAACTATCGGAGCGAAGATTAAGAGCCGCTCGGCATCATGTCACGATACATGACGCCTGTCGAGCGAAAGAGAACGCTGGAAGTGGTGACGGAACACTTCCCTCACTTCACGTCGCGTAATAAAGACGCGACGGTAGAAATGGTTCGGTCCATGGGTACCGACATCCTTACTTTCCTCCTGGATAAGACCCCGGAGGAAGCGATGGAGGTGGTGCATCGCTTTAGGCGAAACCACCTCGAAACACCATCACGTCCCGCGCAAGAGGAAGCGCGGACGGCACCGGCAACGCATAGCGTTGAAGTGGTAAAGGCGCGAGTACCGCCCTTTACCGGCGAAGGGGGCGATCCCATTTGTAGATGGTTCACAGAGGTGGAAGATGCCATCTCTGCGCAAAATATTGTTGAAGAACGTCAACAGGCGTACTTCGCCACAACATGTCTGGGCGGAAGAGCAAGGGCATGGGCGATGAGTCGCAGAGCCACTGATGACTCTGCGTTCCTGACTTATCAGGAATTAAAAGCTGAGCTAAAGCTCAACTTTGAAGCTCCAGAAATGGAGCTAAAGAGTCGGCAGGAGTTCATGGAACTCCGGCAAGGTAAGCTTGACCTTCAAGCTTACGCTCAGAAGACGCAATATTTGCTGTCAAATATTGTGTATAAGCCGGTTCCCCCTGCTATGCAGGTCACTGGCTTCATGAAGGGACTCAATGATGGTCCCGTCAAACAGAGTCTTTACCGGCACCCGCCAAAGACTCTAAGGGATGCCATTGATATGAGCATCCGTAAGATTTCAGCATGCTATCAGCGTCATCGCATGCTGGGTACAGCCGAAGGGCTCAACAGCCCTTCGCTTTTGACATGCCGCAACAGCATGTCAACAATCAGCAGTCGGGAAGACGAAGTTCACACTTCGTCTCAAGAAACAGCCACCCGCGCCAGAGCATGGGCGGTATAGGTTCAGAGCCGATGGACCTATCGGTTGCGGTTGCTTCGAACTCGAAGCAACCGAAATTTAAGAAGAACATTCGCTGCAATCGATGCGCGAAAATGGGGCATTTTGCCCATGAGTGTATGGCACCGCGTCCGGTGCCACGCAGTCAGCGAACGAAACCGTCCGCTGCACGGCGACACCAACAGGGACATCACCCTGTTGGTGCAAAAAACGTAGAACACCAGTAGGGGCGGGGAGCCCTACTGGGAATGTTATCCCACATGCCGACATAGGACATGTGAGGGTAACAGCCCCAGACGGGACTATGTCCTGTCAAAAGGTGCATGGTGATGATAAGCCTCTTATCACCCTGGAGGTTAAGCCGCACGGGAGCGATGTCCCCATGCGAGCTTTGTTTGACACAGGAGCGTCAAACAATTTCGTTAGAACTAAGAGTCTAACGCTGTTGAGCTTCGTGGAGGTAGAAACCCCACGAAGTATGTTGTCAGTCCGGTTAGCAACAGGTGCAACCGTGACTATTCCAAAGCGTGTGATTAAAACACGCTTCGAGTTGAATGAACTGTCATTCGAGGATGAATTCATCGTCCTCGATTCAGATGACAAGTTGATGTGATACTTGGAATCCCATGGATGTCCAAGTTTAAACCTTCGACCGACTGGGTTAACCTATCGATCGACTGCGGAGGACCCACAGGATCTGATCACCCTGTGTGTAATCCGGCTGTATCAGAAGATACAACCGCAGCGTCGGAAAGTCTGGTGGATAGCGATGGCACCACCAGGTCTGTTCCGACACGATCAGCGGAAGGTACCTCCGCTGGTGAGAGTCCAGAGGGACTACCACACGCAACAGAAGAGTCGTTGCGTGTTGGAGAGAAGCATTCCACGGGTGATAAATACCACCGTGAGAATGAAGTGATATCCACGGTGGGAAACACCCACCGTGAGAATGAAATAGTATCCACAGTGGGAAACACCCACTGTGCAACCGAAGGTTCCAACACGACGGAAGAATTCCGTGTTGATGAGAGTGAACTCACGATCGAGTGCAATCGTGAGCACAACTCCGTGGTGGACAGTGCCCACCATGTTGCGTTAGCCATGAACACGGGTGACAAAGACCACCGTGTCGCAGAAAAGGCGGTCGATCAGACGAGCAAATCTGATCGCCAAAATTCCATGGTAGGCAGTGGCCAACATGATGATGAGTATTCGCACACGGTGAATCGTAATCACCGTGTAGCAGTCAATCCGACGAGTGCGTCTGATTGCATGGGCAGTTCCGTCGAGACGATCAACGTCTTGACGCAAACGGAGACCGGATTAGCTACCCAGTCTCTGTTGATGGAACACCCTACGAAAGAAGGTTCGGAGGTGATGGCTCTTCCAGCGCTAAGCTGGAAGAAGTTTATGAGAAACTTGCACGATGGTCAGATCTAACAGATCTTTATTATCGTTGCAACAGATGATGTAGTGGATATTCGTGAACGAATATCCACATTAAAAGTGGAAAACATTGGGAACGAGGTTCCCAATGATCAAACCAGAGTTCAGCGCTTTGAAGCGCAGAGCTGGGAGTCGCTTAATGCGAACTCCCCATTTTATGAGGTACTTCGGGAATACGCTGACGTATTCCCAGAAGAAGTACCTAGCGAGCTCCCTAAGGATAAGGGAACTCTTCATGAGATTGACCTCGTGCCAGGCACGAAGTATTGTGTTACGCGGCAATGGCCTTGCAGCGTGATCAGGTAAAATCGATCGACGAGTTTTTCGAAGCTCGTCGTAAATCAGGCCAAGTGAGGGAGTCTATCTCACCGCACTCTACCCCCACCTTTTGTGTGAAAAAGTCCACAGGTGGGTGGAGAATCGTTCACGCTTACAACAAGATGAACACAGCGACGGTACCGGCACAGACGCCGATACCGCGAAAAGATGTCATCATAGATGGCATGTGCGGGAGCACCATCTTTAGTGCTCTCGATCTAAGAGACAGATTTTATCAAATCCTAATGCGTGAGAAGGATATCCCTCTCACGGCGGTAAGCACCCCAAGCGGCATGCTTTGGGAGTGGCTTGTTATGCCGCAGGGGCTTCGAAATGCCCCTGCTACGTTTAACAGATGCGTAACGCATCTATTACGCCCGGTGCGAGAATTCGCACCGAGTTATTTCGATGACGTGTTCATCCATAGTAGGGGTGAACACGATAAAAGCGATGTAGATGTCCAAAGGGAACACCTACGTCGAGTGTTAGAGCTTATGCGTAAGCATAAGCTCTATGCAAATCTGAAGAAGTGCACCTTTGGTGCACCTGAGATACCCGTTCTTGGATGCTTTGTGGGCAAGAACGGGGTGCGCTCTGATCCAGAAAAGATCAGGGCGATCGTTGAATGGCCTACGCCAAACAACTTTAAGGAACTTCGAAAGTTCCTTGGGTTGGCAACATATTTGCACAAGTATTCGTGCAACTATGCTGGGTTGATACGACCTCTTCTCAATTACTTAAGTAAGATGTCGAATGGCATTCGGATACCCAATGCCAAGATGCTTTTGATGCAGTCAAGCAAAGCTTGACTGAAGCGCCTGTCTTGGCTATAGCCGATAACTAGCCTCCGTTCCACGTCTTTTGCTACGCGAGCGATTTCGCTATCGGCTGTGCTTTGATGCAGCGTGATCACGATGATCTTGATCGCGTAATCTGCTATCAATCGCGTCAATTGCGCCCAGACGAGCGCAACTATCCAGTGCATGACAAGGAACTCCTTGCCATGAAGTACGCATTGGCTAAGTTTCGGATCTATCTATTGGGAGATAGACCGTTTGTGGTTTACACGGACCATGCGTCACTACGCACGGCCGTGAATTCACCACAAATTTCTCAAAGAATGGCTAGATGGCTGTCATTCTTTGCTGAATACAACTTTACGGTTGAATACAAACCCGGAAAGTTGAACGTGATAGCGGATGCGCTATCACGAACGTCCGATTACGAGACGAAACCGTCCGTAACCGAAGGTGTCAGTGCAAAAGCGATCCGTTGCACTTCTTTGTCGTCGTCAATTATACTACAAGTACGCGAGGCGTACAAAACAGACAAGGAGACACGTCTGTTGATTGATTACTTAAGTAATCAATAAAGTGAGAAGCGAGACGAACTCCCAGAGTTCCTCCGCGCTTGCGTGCATCGATATCGACTGCACGATGGCCTGCTGCTTTAAGCACAGACCAAAAAGATGAAAGTCGCATCGTCGTTCTAAACGAAGATGATCTCAAACATCAAATTATGTTTGAGTATCATGATGCACCGATTTCGGGGCATCAAGGTCGAGAGAAGACATACGCTTTTCTCGCACGTGACTTTTAATGGAGAAACCAGTACAAGTGGGTACGAAAATACGTATGCGCTTGCGAGATTTTCCAGCGCGTTAAGACTGCGCAGTCTGCACAGGCTCCGCTGAAATCTCTGCCGGTTCCGACAGAGTGTTGGAAGTCCATTTTAATGGACTTCGTATTCGGTCTTCCACCCGACAATAGTCGGAAGACCGGAATAGTGGTCTTTGTAGACCGTTTCATTAAGATGGTACATCTTACTGCAGTATCAGCGAACGTAACCGCCGCTCAAACAGCGTAGATATTCGTTGATACGGTATTCCGTTTGCATGGAATGCCGGAATACATTGTCTCGGATCGAGATCCGAGATTTACAGGACGTTTCTGGCAAGAAACGTTCTCATTGTTGGGAACCCAGTTGAAGATGTCAACTGCGTACCATCAGAAAACGGATGGGCACACGGAACGGGTTAACCGCGTTCTCGGAGACATGTTGCGATCATACGCACATGTCTTTGAACAGTGGAGTGACTACCTGTCACTCACTGAATTTGCGATTAAAAATTCGGTGCATGCTTCAACTAAGCATACACCGTTCTACGTGAATGCATTAAGGCATCCACGAACCCCAGCTGTACTTGGCGGTACGCCAAATCTAAGTGGGGGAGGGACCCGCTCAAATTTTGAGCGAGTCAATGCGCAAGTTGCGACTGCAACTTGTGAAAAAAACGATGGCCCTTCTACTAAAAGTACAGTAGAAGCGGAAGCAGCGTCAATTGAAACTGAAGCTGCGTATGATGAATATGTGTCTGCAGCAATGGCTGCAGACAATGAGGACAACGCACCTACTGCTGATAAAGCAGTAGATGAATTCGTATTACAGCGCCAAGCTGTAATACGCTATATAAAAGATGCACTTGCCTCTGCTTTTGATAAGCAGGAGCAGAACGCAGACAAAAAAGGAAGGAAGAACAAAAACTCCTTTCTGAAAGGTGAATTGGTATTATTAAGTACTACCAATTTGCCTGCACATGCAATAAGCAACTTCCCTACACGGAAGTTGCTTCCTGAGTACATTGGACCTTTCAAGGTCCAAGAGATTCGGGGGAATGCCTATACCTTAGACATTCCCACAGCAATGCGGCTTCACCCAACATTCTATGTTGGGCGGCTCAAGCCGTATCAATCGTCTTCGTCTTACGACTAGACGCAGAACCACGGAAGATACCGTGCTTCTCCAAGTCTCCCAAGAGAGACTTGTAATCGGCTCCCAGACGTTGGTGAGCATAGCGGAGAGTCATTACCTCCGCCTTTGACTGCTCAAGATCAGCCGTGCGCCGATCGAGCTCTCCCTTATAGCGGGAAAGCTCAATGTACAGAAGATCATTCTTCTACTGGAGGGCAGTGTGCGCCCCGAGGATGTCGCGGACACTCTCGCGAAGAGACCGATATGTCTTCACAGAGTGAGACATATCGCTGATCAAGGAGGAACAACCCTCCTCGAGTTTGCGGAGCAAAGAACCATGCTCCGCAACAACAACGGCGAGGTAATTATCAACCTCCGCCGCCCCTGATTGATAATCAGGGCAACAAGCGATACATTCTCGAGCGCTTGATCTCGAAGCGCTCGGTTACTTCGAAGAAGGGGCAGCGTACCGAGTACTTAGTACGCTGGCTAGGTTACCCCCAAGAGTTCTACTCTTGGGAGCTGATTGAGGTTCTGAGGGCCGACGCCCCAGACCTTTTAACTGAGTTTGAAAAGAAGTCTCAAACTCATAATACGAAGTAGCATCAACAGTAGGTGTTGATGCATTCAGGGTATCAACTAAACCCTGAATTTCGGCGGGTACGGAAAAACCACCGTACCCCCGCAACTCCTCCTCTGACAGACGAGGAGCGCCCTGCGTACACCGCGGGCAAACGAGGTGAGAAGGGACACCACACTTTAACCCTTCTTTGATGCAAGCATAATGGATGTATTCCATTTTGCCTGTTCGTGAGTGCTTTAAAAAGCGCTCGCGCATTACGTGAACTTTATTCATGTAAGCATCTGGGATTTTGTTGTAGTTGTCAACAAAAGCATTCCAACTCTGAGTCAGGGCGTCTTTATCGTCCCTATTCTTCCTTGACCCTTTCCGGCTCGAATAATATCGAACCTGGAAAAAGAGGTCAATAAAGTACAGACTTCTATCGTCTGTACTTCAATCGAATCGACGTGACTGGATGTCTTCGCAGTCATCCATCACGTTGATATCGAACAACGCATACTGGCAGTCCCGTTTACGGTGACCGCCATTGTTGGGGGCAATAGCCCAGCCAGGGGTCCAAAACCCCACTTTGTACGGAACATGTGGTTCCGTACGATGATACGCTTTAGAAGCGGCAGGCGCCGCTTCTGTTCGAGCCCTTTTAGCAGGCGTAGCACCGCCTGCTTCAACACCACGCGCCGGGGTTAAATCACCCCGACGTGGAGAAGTACTTGGTCCAGGTGGGGCTCTGCGTTCCCGCAACCACCTGTGATGATCATTGTCGCTGTCAGCTATGACAGCGACACCAGAGTCATCATCGCTGTTAGGCGATGAGCACCTAGCGAGTTTCGACTCGCTAGATCCTTTAGTGGGGACAGCTGTATCCCCATCACTTTGTTCGGAGTCAGAACTCCCGAACATGGCCCTCTTGGCAACACGCCATTCGGAAGTTGCCATCGTGCGAGATGTTGCATTAGCAACATCTCCCTGTTTCTTTCCAGATGCCGCCTTAGAAGCATTTGTGGTCGAAGACGGTACGTCTTCCGACCCTTGCGTAGTTGACGCTGCTAATGCAGCGTCACCGTTGCCACTCAACATCTCAGCACCTAGTGCTGAGTCGGAGGAATAAGATCCTTCAATGTTTTCAGCAGCGCTCTTTAGAGCGCCGCCGTGTGCTTTGACCATCGAGTCGATGGTCAATCAGTTGGTGAATGAGAAATTCCGACCAACAAGTGCCACCTATGATTGACCAAAATAAGAATTATTATTGGCCAACCACCTTAAGCGGGGGGTGATGTAATGGGGTGTCATTACATAATTGATATTCAAGTTAGAATATCAGTTAATTTCAGACGCGTTGTCTGAAATTTAAATAAGAGATTATAAGTTATTATAATCTACGAAGGAAAAGTAGATTCGGTATAAATACCGAATCTTGCAGGTTAACTAATAGTACAGTTAGTTGAATACTTGATTTATTATATTAGTTAGTTAGTTACTATACTATTAGCCTCTAAACCACCCATTAAATAAACACTCTTAATTTTGCGTTCTTAGACCTAAGTAAATATTTATATTTACTTCTAGTATAGGATTAGTTGTTATCAACTAATCCTGCCCTTATTGTATTGCGCGCTTCCTCACAATTACAGTGTAAGCGTGTAACAGGATCAGTCCTGTTAAAAAGTCCCACTTGCAAGTGATCCTCGATCACATTCGCTGTGGAGAAGGCCGTTTTGGTCTCGCGAAGCCACACATAAAGGTTATCACCTTTTTCACCGGTGAATTCCTTTATCTTAAAGGATAACAGAAGGAGCACCCTCGTATACGCGGAGTGACTTCCACGAAAACTCGCCTCATGGGCGATGAGGGCGTTCACCCTCTCACGCACGGCATCAAGGTCCTGCTCTACTAGGATGCGCATGCCCTCCTGACCCAATATGGGTACTATCCTCTTAAAGGCTTCTTGTTGGACGGGGTTTAGCTTACCCCAATCGTCCTGATTTATCCTTTGCAGAGGATGCCGTCTACAAACACAGGTGTTGGATTGACTACAAGTACTACCAGATGTAGCCGATGCGTTAACGCACGATGCGGCGAGCGCACAGAGGAAGACTTTCCTTAAGGGGCTATAAGCCGCTACATAGCCGATAAACCCTAATAAAAGGGCTTATCGTGAGATTCCTCTCTCGCTCGGGGCCAAGATTTTCCCAGTTTCCTGTTTGCGTATGATAACGCTTAAGCATAACGCTTTCCCTTAAAAGGGAGTAGCTAGGGGAGGTACTCCCCTACTACAACTCTCACAGCACGCTCGACCTTTCGCAGTCAAACGTCTAGCTATACTTTAGAGTGAAATGGAAACTGATTTATATTTAATATGTAATTAGCCTAAATTAATAAACTAATGTAAACTATATGTAATACTAGGTAGAATTTACTTTTCGTACCTAGCTGAAATGTAATGTACACAACCTGTGTACCAACACGTGGCAGGCTGCCACGCTTTCATCAAGGGCTCCTGCCCTGATTGGTTAAATTAACCAATAGGTCCAAACCTTTCGGACCGGTCAATACTTGACCTCAACCGTTGTGTACTTACGTACACCAACGTAACCAAATGTAGCTCCGTTACATATTGGGTGAGGATGTCACGCATCCTAGTAGAGCAGGGCCTTGATGCCGTGCGTGAGAGGGTGAACGCCCTCATCGCCCATGAGGCGAGTTTTCGGGAAAGTCACTCCACGTCTACGGGGGTGCGCCCTCCGTTATCCTTTGAGATAAAGGAATTCACCGGTGAAAAAGGTGAAAACCTTTATGTGTGGCTTCGCAAGGTCGAAACGGCCTTCGCCACAGCGAATGTGATCAAGGATCACTTGCAAGTGGGACTTGCACTAACCCATCTTACTGGCAAAGCCCGTACATGGGCGTTTACGTGTCCGGATTCATTCACAAACGTGTTCCCGACCTGGGAAGCCCTTAAGCTAAAGCTTATGGATATGTGCGCTACACCTGATCTGGTTCGCCAGAATCAGCCGGCGTTTTTGAGGTGCCGTCAGGGCACTAGGGACTTGGAGACATACGTCCAAGAACTAAAGACCCTGTTGGGAGGGATGTACGCGAAATCGTATTCGGACGATGTGTCCATTCCTGTGCTCATGGGAGGGTTGAAAGGAGGGACAGCACGTTCGGAGCTCTTCCGATGCCGACCCCAATCCCTGGGGGAGGCGTTCAAGATGCCTTTTAACGCCGAAAGTAACTTTCGTTCCTCAAAGGTTGGTCCTGAACCCATATATCTTAGTCAGGTAGAAGCTGAAGAGAAACCTCCCGCTAGGAGTCACTCTGACTCCTTTTCGCAGGGCTTTGAAGCGGAGCTCCTTGCAATGTTGCAGCGGCATGGGCCGCTAAGATGCTTCCAGTGTGGAAGTGCGGATCAACTGAGGAGCAGGTGTCCGCACAATCCCCAGCGAGACAATCGCTATAAGGGTCCGAGGGCGGGTAAAAGGGCCTCGCCCAAGCCGTCGGGAAACGACGGCTCCCAGTAGGTGCGGGGCGCTCTACTGGGAGATACCTCAGTGCTGTTAATCCCCAGGGTAGGGGACGACAGCACAAACCCCGAGGGAAACGGTGCTTTCTAGTACCGAGTTGGTGTACCATCCAGGTTTGCTGGTCGTCATTGCGGACGTGAAGGGCTTTAATAAGCCTTGGAGAGTCCTGATATATTCTGGAGCGTCTGACAATTATGTCAGGCGGGATTCTGTTAAGAAGAGTCAGCTTTATGCCAAGGCGCTAGAGGCACGTTCTCGTGACGTTTTCATGGTCCGTCTAGTGACGGGCGTACATGTTTCTGTACCCAAGGTCTCGATTGACCTTAAGCTGAAGTTTGCAGACTTCAACAGCTTAGAACGTTGCCAAGTCCTGGATTTGGACTCGAGGTATGACCTCATTCTGGGCATGAAGTGGCTGGAACGCCACGATCCATGGATAGACTGGAAGTCTAAGTCCATTGGATCAACGCACTCGCGGTCGGGTGAAGCATTGGCGAGTCATGAACCCACCTTTCCTCGATCTCAAAAGCGACTCTGGCGTGAGATGCCAGAGATTGGGATGTCTGAAATGATCATTCCCAATGGCGTTAAAGAATAGTTCCTTAACGAGGGGGATTCGGCGGTTAATCCCCACGCCGTGAGCGGCGAGACTGGTGAGTTACCTGTGGTAACTCCAGTGGTAGGGGTAGATACCCCTGTGGTTAGGCTCGAGGCTCTTCCAAGCGAAGAGACCCGTAGTTCGTCTCTTTCGCACGTCGGAAATTATTCCGACCACGCCGTATTGGGTGAGACCGGCGAGTCACCAGTTGTAGAGGTAAAGACCTCTGTTGATAGGCGCGATGCGCTTCCAACATATGAGGCAATTGACTCCCCCCATCTGGGTATCGGGATGAGTCCCGAGGCCAGTTGTCAGAAGTCCTATCGGATGCTGAATAGTGTGACAGGTATTGTCACAGAAGGCGTAAGCCTGGAACGGTTGCCTGGGGTAGGCGAACTGTTGTCGTTGGAGGAGATGTCCTTCAACGAGTTTGAAACTGCTTTGAAAGCAGATGAAATCGACGAGTTCGTCGTGTTGCGTCCGGATGAGGAGTTGAACTCCTCATCCACGATGGACGAGTCAGTTTTGGTGCAAACCAAACAGGCATTGAATGCCCGAAGCGGCCTCGAGATCCTTGTGGATCCTGAGGACCCTTACCATTCCTTAATTAAGGAATTCGGAGATGTCACTAGTGACAACCCGCCGATGGGGTTACCATCGGATCGGGGAGTCCGACATGAGATTGACTTGGTTCCTGGAACCAAATACTGCGTCACTAGGCATTGGCCTCTCCCCAAGGAGCAATGCGACGTCTTCGACGCATTCTTCAAGGGGAAAGAAGAAGAGGCAGGGATGGTACGAGAGAGCAAGCCTACTCACTCATCTACCACTTTTTGTGTTCGTAAACCGAAGGGAAAGTAGCGCATTGTGCATGCGTACAATAAGCGGAATGCAGCTACTGTACCCATGGTGACTCCGATTCCTCGGAAGAATGTCCTCCAGAATAATATGGCAGGCTGTACTGTTTACAGCGCCTTAGATCTGGTAGACGGATACTATCAGGTGCTCATGCGAGCATCTGATATCCCGCTTACAGCGGTCAGCACGCCTAGTGCCATGCTGTGGGAGTGGCTTGTTATGCCACAAGGGCTTTCAAATGCACCAGCGACTTTTAATCGCTTGGTGACACAACTCTTCCGCCCTCATAGAAAGTACGCTCAGACGTAATTCGACGATATATTTTCGTTCATAGTCACGCGGAAGGCGACTCGTCTCATGTTCAGACGCACCTAATACATCTTTGAGCGGTGCTCAAATGTATGCGAGAGCATAAGTTATATGAAAACGCATCCAAATGTTTTTTTGTTGCCGAGAAAATTCCTTTCCTCGGATGCTTCATCGGTAAGGATGGAGTGCGGGGGGGGGTCCCGCGAAGGTGAAAGCCATTGTGGAGTGGACTTCACCTGTTAATATTAGAGATTTACGGAAGTGGCTTGGATTAGCCAATTATCTCCACAAATACAGCGAGAACTACGCTGAGATGGCGAAGCCATTAACTGACCTTCTTAAGAAGGACATGGATTGGTGTTGGGAAGCCAAACACCAAACCACCTTCGAAGTGGTTAAGGGAATCTTGTTAAAAGCTCCCGTTCTTGCTCTCCCAGATTCTGGGAAACCATTTAACGTCGTCTGCGATGCCTCCGATTTTGCAATTGGATGTGCTTTGTTACAAGCAGATGATGCGGGAAGGGAACGCGAGATTCCGTTTGAGTCGAGGCGGCTTAAAGCTGAAGAACGGAATTATCCCGTTCATGATAAGGAGCTACTTGCTATGATGTATTCCCTTGTCAAATTTAGGGTTTACCTACTCGGCTTAAAGCCGTTTGTGTTTTATACTGACCACGCGTCCTTACGGACAGCGACAAAGTCGCCTCATCTCTCCCAACGGATGGACCGTTGGCTCTCCTTCTTTGCGGAGTATAACTTTGAGGTTAAGTATAAACCTGGCAAGCAGAACGTGCTCGAGGACACGTCGTCGCGTCGTCCCGATTACGAGCTCGCTCACGCGACATTCATCACCTTGTCTGTGGTGGATCTCATACACCAGGCGTATGAGAAAGACCCACAGTGCACGGCGCTTATCGGCGCTTTGGGTGACAAGGGACTTGGCTCGTCTGATCCAACCCTGTCAAGTCGAACTAGAGCTCAGTCTCACCGTTACAGTTACTGTGACGGTTTGCTATATTATAGAACGAGCGCGGAGGACACTCCGCGGGTGGTTGTTCCTCATGATGAGGAACTAAAGTACAGAGTCCTCTTTGAGGCACATGACGCCCCTACCGGGGGTCATTTAGGTAGGGATAAGACCTACAGCGCTTTAATCGCTTTGTATTGGTGGCCCAAAATATATAAGTGGGTCGGTGCGTATATTCGCACCTTTGAGACGTGTCAGAAAGTCAAACCCTCTGCAGATTCAGCGGCGCCTTTGGCGAGTTTATCCGTTCCGACGGAGTGTTGGAAATACATTAGTATGGATTTTATCTTCGGTTTTCCGAAGGATAAGGCCGTTAACACCGGCATATTGGTCTTTGTAGACCGTTTGAGCAAGATGGCTTACCTGGAGGCGGTGCCAGAGTTCATAGATGGACAAGGAACAGCAAAAGTGTTCCTAGACCGTTTCTTTAGACAGCATGGTCTACCCGATTCCGTTGTATCGGATCGGGATCCCCGTTTTACGGGACAATTCTGGGGAGCGTTGTTTAAGGTACTAAGCACCAAGCTCCTCATGTCCACTGCGGATCATCCGCAGACGTACGGTCAGACAGAACGCGTTAATTGCGTATTGGAGGCTATTATCCGGAGTTTTTGTCCGGATTCTCCAAAGAGTTGGAGTGAGATGCTTCCGATGGTTTAGTTTGCTATCAACAATTCGGTACATGAATCTACGGGGTTTACCCTGTTCTACTTGAGCGGATTAGTGAATACGAGGGTTCCGTTGACGCCACGTGTGTGTGGCCCAGGGCTTGAGGGGGGAGTATTCCCTGATGTCAGCCCTGTATCTGTGCGAAAGCACATCGATAAGTTTTTTATCGACGCGCCTTAGTGTATTACGACACGTTTGCGACGCCATGGCGGAAAGCCAAGACAAGCAAAAGTAACAGGCCGACCGCAAGGGTCAGCGTAACAAAAGGGCGTATTAGGTAAGAGAAAGTGTTTTATTAAACGCTAAAAACCTTCCTACACATGCAGTTTCTAATGTCGTAAGAAACAAACTGCGCCCCAGGTTTGTGGAGCCTTTCAAGCTTCTAGCCCGAAAAGGCTTGGCGTACACCTTGGATATTCCGAAGGCGATGGGTACGCATCCAATCTTTTATGTGGGTATGATTAAGCCAGAACAGAACCCGTAGGCGGGTCGGAGGAGGTTGAGAAGGCGGATAGCCGTAAGACGCGGCAGGGCGGAGTAAAATCTCCGATAGGGTCGAAATACGACCACGAAGCTCCGCAACGGAAGCTTCAAATCTTCCCTCAAGACGGCGAAAGCCGTCAAAGGCGGACTAGAGAGAGTCAAGCCGCTTCTCGACGCGGTCAATCGCGTATATTCCATCCTGTACTTCCAGGATGCGACGGCTGTGACGATCACAGCGCGCGTAAACCTCACGTCGCAATTTCGCGACTACCTTCTCATGTTCTCGATTCTGAGGGGGTTCCACATTACCATGTGGAGCGTCTGATGGTGCGACGCCATCATCGGGTTGAAACCCAGTATCTAGTGAAGTGGAAGGTTTATCCACATTCACGGAGTTCGTGGGAGTCCGAGACTCCCCTGGGGAAGGATTGCCGAGACGTCGTTGAGGCTTTCGAGCGGGAGAATCCCGCTGAGAGTCTACGACCAAATGGGCGGAAGAAACCCCTTCACTCCCAGTAGTTGGGAGTTCGCCGGAGGAAGATGCGGAGCTTGAACTGCGCTCCGGTACCACATTGAGGGCACAGGCGCTAGCATAGCGCGTGCGATAAGGGGCAGATAATTGCCCCATCTCTATGGCTTTGGCAAAAGCCAAGCGCAAATCCCTCTCCACCCGAACGTCACGTTCGGAATAGCAGTTGTACATCTTTGTAAAGTCAGGGAGACGTATCTACCCTTCCGCCCAAGCGCGGAACTTATGTTCTGCCTCTTCGGCATTCTCTCCTTGTAGGAGAACGAAGGGAACCTCGCGGGGGTTCTCAACATGGACACCCTGCGCCTGTTACCCGATTCGCTTTCGGTATAAGGTGGCAGTGAACTGCTTCTGCGTGAGCAGTTTTTTCCGGAGTTTCTTCCGGGACTTAAGTTGACGCGGCTATTCAGCCGCAGGGACAGGGGTGTAGAAGGCTAAACCCCTCTTTACCTCATTCTTAGCCCACTTTTGGGGATCACGAGGACCCGCGAATTGGTATGCAGCCCTTGAAGGGCGTTTGGGGGCGCGTAATGCAGCCTCTAGTGCCTTTGCGGCAAGATAAGAGTCCTGAGCCGCGTCCAATTCATTGGTGATGGTCGCCTTCGGCGACCCGGATTTGCCAACCGAGGTTGGCAATGGTGGCGCTCTAGTTAGAGCATTTTCCCTACGTGTTGGGAAAGGATTAGGCTGCCGACATCGCCGTTCGGCGTCGTCAGAGCGGTCATCCATAGGGGAGTTATCCCCAAGGGCCCCCTCCTTCGAGATATCGGAGTCGGAGTAGCTGACATCCCCTTCTCGGGGAGACTGATAGCCACCTTCTGAGGTGCTCACTCGAGACCGGAGTTCTGGCAGTTGGGGTCTCCAACTATAATAGATTATTGCGTGGCAATAGTATTGATGGGAGAGGCTGTAACGGGGTTACATTTAGTTACGTTGGTGTACGTAAATACACAACGGTTAAGGTAAAGTATTGGTCGGTCCGAAAGGTTCGGACCTATTGGATGTTTTAGCCAATCAGAGCGGGAGACCTTGGTGAAGGCGTGGCAGCTTTCCACGTGTTGGTACACAGGTGGTGTACATTACATTTTCGGTTAGGTACGGATTAAGTAAGTTCAACCTAGTATTACATATAGTTTACATTAGTTTATTAAGTTAGACTAATTACATATTAAATATAAATCAGTTTCCGTTTTACATTAATTCCAGCTAGACGTTCAACCGGGAAAGGTCGAGCGTGCTGTGAGTGTCGTAGCAGAGGAGTACCTCCACTAGCTACTCCCTACTAAGGGGAGCGTAAGGCTAAAGCGATAGCGTACGCTAACAGGAAATTGGGGGAATTTGGCCCCGAGCGAGAGAATAATCTCACGCTAAGCCCTTTCATTAGGGCATATCGGCTAAGTAGCGGCGTATCGCCGCTTAAGGAAAGTTTTGCTCTATGCGCTAGCCGCACCGTGCGTTTACGCACCGGCTACAGAGGACGTGAGTCTGGATTACAACCAATCAGCAGTTGCCCATTCAAAAAATGATTGAATAACTTGTTTTGATAGATGTAATCGTGGTAAAGACTCCTATCTTGAAATATATATTAACGGTGGGATGAATTAACCATTGCGAGTAACATCCGGTGAAAATTCTACCAACTATCGATGATTTTCAGTCACTTGTGGGGAGATTGCTGTGTATCTTGCGGCGTATAGACCTGACATTTTTTTTAGTAGAAAAGGCACGTGCACATACATGCGGCGCCCTGTTTGATTTTAAATGGAAAATCATGTGGCTACGGATCTAAAAGGGTACGAAGGAATTAAAATTGCTGTTGAAAAAACATGATAATTGCAATCCGTTGCCCTTTCGTATTGAGATCTCTAGCGATGTGCGTGTTAAAAGTAAATACCCATTTTGCGAGGCAGTCATATCTGACGACACGGCAGTAAGATATTACATCTTACTGAATCGGTTACAAAGGCCAATATCTTGTCTTCCAATTTTTTCCAGCATAAGACCAAAACCAAAGTCAATGAAAAATGGATTCTTTAGTGGTATCTTCAGGGATTGGGCATATTTTAAGCGATGGAAATCACGCAACCGCGAACGTACTTGCGTACCCACTTGACCGGTTTCTCCCGTAAAATCCTTTCGCTAGAGAAGCGTATGACTTCTCCCGACTCTGATGCCCCGAAGCTGCTGAATCATTATATATAATCATAATGTCATGTTTGAGGTTATCATAGTTGAAAACACGATGCGACTTTCGTCATCTTGTTCTTCGCTGTTGAGCAGCATACCATCATGCGGCACAACAAATATGGAAGTTCTTTGCAATTCTTGTATAATTAAGGCTAAAACATGCTTGATAAATCAATCAATAGACAATTCTCTTCGTCTCTCTCTGTCGCATGCTTCTTGTACGGTTTGTACAACAGGCGAGAAGTTACAGTGTCTCTTGTATAGACAGTAAAAGAAGCATGCAAGAGATACGAAGGAACTATTTTATTGATTGATTTATCCAGTAAACTGTGTTTGTACTAGCCATTTATGTTTACGGGCGGTTTTTTCGTCTCGTAATCAGGCGTACATGATAGCGCAGGCACTACCACTTTCAGGCTTCCAGATTTTTAATTCGAGCGAGAAGTTGTATTCTGCAAACAATGGCAACCATCTTGCCATTTTTGGGAAAGGTGGATGAATGGTTACGGCTGTACCTAAAGACAGGTGGTCCGTATAAACCAAAACAAATCTATCTCCTAATAGATATATACGATTTAGCCAATACTTAGGCGTTTGTTGTCATGAACCGGATTGTTGCGCCAGCTGGACACGATTAAAAAAATATTTCGCGATCATATTTATCGTGATCGTGTTGTATACTGAAAAGCCGATTGCAAAATCACTCATGTCGCAAACGACCTGAAACGGGTGATCATATCTGGTACCGCTAGCACTGCTGGATCAGTCACTTTGTTTAACCCTTCTTGACATTCCGTGTTCCAATGCTATTCAACGTCATTCTTCAGTAACTGCGAGAGATGTCTGCATAATTACATGGGTATTTATGCCGGTAGGTAGCTAATCCAAGGACTTACGAAGTTTCTTCACTTTGTTTGGCTTAGTCCATTCAACTGTCGCTCTGATATTCTCTGGATCAGGGACATCCGTTCTCGCCGACATAGAAGCTAATAACCAGTATCTAAATGCACCTTCGGTGTATTTCTTTATGTTCGCATAGAGCTTATGATTGGGAGGGATATCCTTCTCACGCATTAATATTTGATAAAATTCATCAGCAAATTAAGAGCAATGAAGACGGTGATCCTGATCGTACCATCAATGATGAATTTTCCTGGTAACGGCGGTTGAGAATGTAACGTTGCTACATTCAACTTGCTATAAGCATGAAGGATTTTATAGCTACCTATGGATTTCTTCACACTGAAGGTGGGGATGGTGTGCGGTGAGGTTCAATCCAACACATGGTCTGCTTTAAGCAAGCTCAAAGCACTCATTGGTTGATTTCACTTGATCACGTAGTAAAATCCATTGCTACGTGACCCTATACTTCTTGCCTGGCACGAGGTCTATCTTGTCGGCTTATTCCACCAAAACACATGTATGTCGCTTTAAACAACTCCCAGCTCTACACTTCAAGGCGATGAACCTTAGGTTTTAATATCGGGAAGCCGTTGTACGGGCTTTCTACGTAAAATATTGTTCATGTATATCAACTCTTTCATCTTTTGTAACGATTTTACGATGCTTCTCCCTAATGTGTGCAGTTTCCATTCACAATGGTCAGTGCTAACCGTTATAATGTACCGATAACGTAATTATCTTCGCAGAATCCACTGCCTGCTGCGGTATTTATGTCTGCCTCATGATGGCCACTGCGTACCATCCTTCACGGTGGAAATCGCTTACTGGATCGTGTCTTCCTCACGACGACCGTCGACCGTCGTGACATTCTTCGCAGACGACCCTCTTAATTGTCCTTGCGAGCCATTTCCTCCTCACGCAGCTGCGTGAGCAAGTCCTACTGGACTATTGTCAGCGGATGACCATCCGTTACCATCGTCGGATCAGCACTGGTTGTGCCACCAACCAGTGTGTCTGATGGTACGAATGTATCTACCGATACACTTGAATACCTCAGTTATTGTGGCATTGCCGCACGTGATCGATAGGTGTCCCAGTCGATCGCCAATGAATGCTTTGACATCCATGGGATGCCCCGACGAGTGGATCCTCGAACAATAGTACTCCACTTCAAATCTTGTGCATATCACTCTCTTTGGTATAGTAACGGTTGCACATATTACTAACCGTACTGACAATATACTTCATTGTGTTCTCACTTCTAGGAACTCTAACGACGCTAACCTTTGTGCATTCACAAAGTTTTTGCTGTGTCGAAAATCAATGCACACATGGTGACATCGGTTCTATGAGGCTTAACTATCAGGGTCAGGGTCTTTTTCGCATCTAACTTGCATACTTGAAGAGAAATTGTCCCGTCTAGAGACATGTCCAATGTCGGCATATGAAACAACCCTCCCAGTTTGGCGCCCCGTGTCCACGTTTTTTTAACCAACATGGGGTCTCCCCTGTTGTTACGTTTTCCAGTGAACTTCCCCATCCGCTCACGGACGGGTGCTGCCATGCACTCTTGGACAAAGTTCCCCATACTCGCGCCCTATTCCAGCAAAGGTCTTATTATTGTTATGGAATATATATTACCAAAGCAACCGTAACCCACTATGTCCATCTGCCTTGGTCGCGGCCTCCATTATGTCGTGGTTGCCCAACGGCAAAGGGTGGATATCCTCGACGGTGATTACCACCATGCGGCATCTCTTTCTGCACATTAAATCGATGTCCATCAGTACACTTGATGATATAAACTCTTCATGGATGCTTTGGAAAATAACATCGTGCAAGCTCTTCGGATGATGCCGGAAGAGATACTACTAGACGGGACCGTTACTCAGTCCCTTGACGAATACAGCTAATTTAATAGCTGCGTTCAGATCTTTGCTCACAATATTTGAAATCACATATTGTGCCTTCTTCAAGTAAGCTGGTTTGTCAAGTTTACCCTTATGCAGGTCTAAAATTCAGATCGACAAATAATTCCGTTTTGAGGAGGCTCAAAATTGAGATTTAACTCCTCCTTGAACTCGTATGCCTTTTGAGTACAGACGTGTCAGGAACTCTGCGCCATATACCCATGCCTTGTCGCGATCGCCGAGACATATAAGGGCAACGACCTAGGTACACTTATATTTCACGACTTTATCGCTATCTCCAACGATCAGCCATCACAAATTATCTGTTCCGTAAGTACGGGAATATGTCGGCTTTAAATTTCTTGACATGCGATGTCGAGGGATGGCGCCGTCAAAACAACCGGATTCCTCCAAAATATGTCTATGATTTCCATTGCTCGTCCGGGTCTTTGAGCCTCGAGTTTTTTTTTCATGTTAGGGCTCTATGATTCTGATCTTATGCACCACTGTGCAAAACGGGCGCGTTGAAAGATGGGTAAACTCCTCGTGAGTGGCCCCGTTTAGTCGCTTCGGCTACGACCATCCTATCGAATGATGATAGACAATAGAGGAACGTATGGACGTCGTTTAAACGGACCACAAAGTGTAAAGTAGTGCTGTTATAGGCTTACACTTTCTAATAGGATAATTAAGCCCGCACTATAGGTAGGAAGTGAATATAAATTTGTTTTAATAATAAACCTTGTATTAAATAATGTTTAGTATATGTAATTATCGAATTTAGTCCTACACCAATAAAACTTAGCTGTAAGACAATGATTAAAGAATATATGTCGAACGGTTTAGAATTACTAAGTATAACTAAATCCAAGCAAATATACAAATGTGTAGTAAGGTCGCTGATTTAATTATAAAATTAAAATCATATGGAACCGTTTTACAGAATTATAAGAATTTATATAAAATCCAAAATTCTTTTTGGAACAACCTAACTGGTTCCAATGAAAACAAGGATCTTTTAACTTAAATATCATTGTTTCTTATGTAATGGATGGTGTCCAATTATATGGGAGAAAATTTCTTTACGACACTTTTTTAACCGTGCTGGAGTTTACTATTACAGTAAAACCTGTCTAAAATAATCCTCCCCCAAATTGATAACCTCCGTTAATTAATCATATCGGCAAGTCCCACGATCGGTCCTATACGTGAGTTAATATTCCTCCGTGGTTTAATTATTAATTGAAATCAGCGGTCCCAAAACATTTTCATTTAATTTTTCAATATACAAAACAGTAAATCCTACGTAATTGGGCCGGAAACTACCTATGAATTGTTGAAGAAGTGACGAATGTCCTTCTGGATCATCTGGTTGGCGCGAATATTGCTGATGTCATCCTTAATGCGCTGGAGAGATCGTAGGTAATCTTGAGAATCTGCTTTCTTACATCCAGAACAGTTGAAGCGTTTGAAGAAATTTTGAGCCTCGATGGTACTGACTCTCGGACGCTCCTGACTGCCGTCGTCAGCTTCGCCTCCGTCATCTGCTGCAGTTCCGAGCTGGTCATTAACAACATCGTCGACATCCGGGACATATGCAACCTGGTCTTCTGCCGGGTAGTTCAGCAGTTTGCGGATGTCCATTGGGTTGGAATAACGAAACTGGCGAATCTGCGACTCCAGTTCTTCCAGAATACCCTGGACCAGGAGCTTGTTCTCGTAAACTGGGTTGGCGTTGGTTGGCTTCGACCGAATCTTTCAATGGCGGAAGCAGTTTGGATTGTTGTGGGCTTGACATCTGTAGACCAAGCCGGCACTGGCTTGAAGCACGTCGATCTTCTCCGGCTGCTCAACCTTGTCATCCAGACACTGCAGAAGCAGGCGGTTAAAGATGCTACGGTAGTACGCCTTAAAGTTGCGGACGATTCCTTGGTCGCAAGGTTGAATCTTTGAGGTTGTATTTGGCGGCAGATAATGGACTGTTGTGTTGCGAAGTGTGATCTGTTCTGGAAGTTCATCAACCGGAACATGAACGATGCAGTTGTCGAAAATCAACAGAACCTTCGGGTTATCCATCTGCCGCTCAAAGTTCGAAGCCACTCCAAGAAGATCAGTTGCGTCATCCAAACCTTTGAATTGTTCAAATAGGTGCAACCGAGATTTTAAGGTTAACATTTTGAAGCACCTCAGATTGGCGATCTTTCAGATGATCCAAAGCGAAAGCTTGTCGCTACCATCATCGTTGAAGCAGACCGCCACAGTGATCCGCTCCTATTCTGCTTCCGGTCCTCCAGTTGCCGCGTGCTAAGGGAATTGTCCGCCTGAAGTTTGCCACTGTGTTATAAACCGTGATTAAAGAATCATCCAAATAAGGAAGAACGTAAAGTGTGGTGGAGTCGAGTTCGAAATCAAACACCTAAGTGTCCTGAACCCAACCACCATCGTGCCCAGCCGACCAACTTACGGAGGGGGTGGACCCCGCGAACATTCGCCTGCATCCTGATCGGATGATCGATCTGCATTGCAGGACGCCTGGTACGATTTATCTTCATAGTTCCCGCCTTGTGTACCCATTGGTTTGGCTGGCAACACACTCGGTGGACCGTCGCGCAATATGAATTTCGGTGGGGATAGATATGGAATGTACCATTTCTGGGGCAACTTGTGTCAAGGGCAGAAAGTCACCCTCGACACGTCAATGTCCACCGATATAGATAGTCCAATGCAATCCGGGGTGTTGATAGAGCGGAAATCGTCACTCCAAATACGTCAATAATTTGGGGCAGACCGCGTGCAGCGGTGTGTAGATCCAACCAATAATTTGGGGCGGACCTCGTGAAGCGATGCGTAGACCCAACCAATAAAACGAAGGAACAAGTAGCCAAAACAGCCAAGCGAACGTCTTCAAGCTTGGGGCTCCACCAATATGATCTGCACGTAACCAATGAAATGGTAACACGTTCCAAACGTGTGCGACTTGAGTGTGAGTGTAGTTAAAAGATACGCTTCCCGTCGTGGGACTTTCGGTGGCTGTTGCGCTTCCCGGCCGGGTAAGTTGAGCAAGAGGGAACCTTAGTTAGCCCTATGTTCCCAAAGACTCCATGGTAGGGGGGGCCACCATTGCGTAAACCACAGAAAAACGAACACTATATTTAATATCCAATTAAAAACGTAATATGTAAACTACATGCAAAATCATATGCCTCACCTAAAACTGCGGACTTGACACTCCTGACAACGATTGGCCCAAGATAATCTCCCCTTTCAACCAATCCGATTGCTCCAATTGACCTACGGTATACCGGTACACACTGGTCAAAAAATTCCATCTTCACTTCGCCACAAAAGCTTACCTGGATCCGTAAGAATAGGCCTGTCTCGTTCATGTTGTAGATGTCCTTCATCGATGATCTTCTGGTTCAGGTTGCCACTTTCTCTAACCGCCGGTGCGAGCGGATGTTATGGAGATTCTTGAATGGCTCGAGCCAGCCATTGGAAAACTTGAAATTGCGATCATGGTCGGGATAGAGCTTGTCGAGAATACGCTGGCGTCTTCACATACAAGATCTGAGGTTGACACGGTCTTGATGACTGTGGAACCAAGCGACGGGTGCGTCTTCCATCATTGTATACTTGACCGCCCGCTGGCGCTTGCTGTTCTGGTTTGCTACCTCCGAGTCAAGCTTGATCAGCTCTGCCAACCGTTTGAGCGTGTTGGAGACGGTGATTTGGCTCATGCTTTTGTTGAAGCCAGCTGAGAAGCTCTTTCTGCGTCAGATTTGGTTTTGCCGCGTGATACTTGCAAAGGTAATGCGGATCTCATCCGACATGGTGGTGTGCTTTGCTCCCTGTAGCGGCATGTTGAGCGGAGTGCTGCGTGTGGGTTGTCTGGTTGATGGTTGTGGTATCTCGGTGTTCTGGACGGGTACGGCAAGATGTCATCGTACACCGTAAATTGATAACGTGCGTACATGAATCGGCCAGGGGTGGTCCCCAGGGAATTATTTTAGACAGGTTCTACTGTATGGCTCTATTTATTTTTACGATAGGATAAAACGGTGGGCACCGTGAGCAATGTCGACCTGCATCGGGACCCCCGTAACCTTGGAAGTTTGGATATGTCGTGCGAATTCATACGTTAAAGTAGGATGCGAGTTTTTTTTACGGATCCAGTGCAGAATTGAACCCATAACAATAATTTTGGAGACTATGATTTTACCAATTAAACTATTTTCCCTCTTGACAAAAGACCTTAGCGCCTAATGTCTGTCTATTTAAATAACGCTTTTTTGTTGGATCCAAAAAAGAATCTTGTACGTCCTCACAAGAGACGCTTCCTTTCATCTGGCAAGAGCGGTGCCAGGAGACAAGTTGAAACGGACGCTCGTCGGTCCCACGTACACGATCACATGCCTCTACTGATGTCTTTCATCGTCCATGGCCAACAAAAGCCTGTTGGCGGGAGGAGGGGACGTACTACAGGACAGAGGCGAGATCAGGGCGAGACGAGGGAGCAGAGGGGAAACAACACGAGGCAGCGGGACCACGAGCCAGTGGTCTGACTGCAAATCGCTGCGAAAGGAGCGGGGACAAAGTCGAGACGTGGAAGGGGAGGAAGTGGGACAACACGAGCCTCCTCATACGCTTCTATGAACATACAGTGCTCCCTCTGATAAGTTATGGCTCCGGTGGACGCATAACAGTATAACCTATCGGAGGTTATAACTTTTCGGATTATAGTGGCATCATACATAAGAAAAATCAATTAATTAAAGAATCAAATAAGCTCCAGAAGGGAATCAAAGGGACACCACCACACCCACTCCAAACCAAAAACTTCCAGAACAACAGAGGAAACCAGCCCTAGAGCCACTGATCTTCACACTGCTGACAAGGTACTACAGTTCTAGCACCCTGGCTAGGTTTAGCATGTGTCTAGAAGTATAAGACACGTCTTCAACTTTTTTTTCCTGTTTGCTTTGAGTTCCAGGGGCAGAAGTACTTCTGCAGTGGTTAGGGACCTTATTGCCTTGTAACTACAGATTTAATGCTGCATTCCGATTGGTCGGGGTGGGTTGAAAGACGGACTGATTGATCGTGACGCTGTTGGAAATTGCAGATGTTCCAAGTCCGCCTTACCAACGCTCAGCGCCTCCAAATCTGCAAGCACAAGGAGCAGAACAGCAGCATGTCCCAGACAGCCCTGGCCAAGTGGGCTACAACAAAGTTTGGCCTGACCGAGACGCTGTCGCAGGCGTCAATCAGCAAGATCATCATCAAGAGGGCTAGTCTCGAGTAGATGGATCCAAGCAGCCTGGATGCAAAGCGTCAGCGGCTTGTTCAACATCCCGCCGTTGAAGAAGCTGTGGCCGTTTGGGTCTTGCAGTGTCAGCACCGTGGCGTCATCATCACCGGCGACCTCATTTGTGCAAAGGCCCCGCGGTTTGCTGAATCGCTGGATATTCCGGCGGAGGTGATCAGCTTTTCTCACGGATGACTCCAGAAGTTCCAACAGCGCCATAATCTCCGTGCCATTCGCATCCAGGCGAAAGCGATTCAATGGATGTGGAGGCCATAAACGAGGCTCTACCAAATCTGGAGAAGATCATCGCCGAATACGCGCCTCGGGATGTCTACAACATGGATGAGACTGGTAGGTTTTGATTGAAACTGGCGCTGGAAACAAAAGTCTGAATTCTAACTTGATCAATTTCAGGACTTTTCTACAGCATGACTCCGGACAGAACCATTTCCTAGCAGGGGATTGAAGGGAAGAAGAAAGACAAATGAGTACAGTTCAGCTTAAAGCAAATCATGACACTTTTGGGAAGACTGACTTCACCTGGCATCGGTTCAGACGCGGATTACCATTGCATTCACGGCAAATGCAGATGGATCCGACAAACTTCAGCCATTTTGATCGGCAAAGCCAGCAAGCCACGCTGTTTCAACAAGAAGTCTGGCCAGGAACTCGGATTCTTCAAAATAAACAATACCAAGGCATGGATGACTGGTGTGTTCTTCCAGGAATGGCTTGTCAATGTGGACAAAATGATGAAGGTGTGTCAAAAGCTGGAAACTCAAATTTTGAGGCTGTCATTGAGCTTAACATGACTGCAGAACGCAAACAGAAGAATCCTTCTCTTGATCGACAATACTACATCTAACATCACGGAGGACCCGCACCTCACCAATGTCAAGGTTCAGCCGCTCCCACAGAACACCACATCCAAGATTCAGCCGATGGATGCGGGCATCATTGCGGCATTCAAACGCAGCTATCGCCGTTTCCATCTGCAGAATTCAATCGACTGCGACGAGCGTGGGGAGATCGGCAACATCTACAAAGTCGACCAACTCACTGCCATGCGCTGGCCAACTGCCGCCTGGAACGAAATTTCGGCCAGTACTATCACCAACTGCTTCAACCACACCGGCCTGTTTGCAAAGGACCCTGTCAACCAAATGCCGGTGCCGGCGGTGAAGGTGGCGGTGAACAACAGGGTGGAGACGGTGGAGGAGATTGAGAGTGCACTGGAGAAGGATCTGGAAGCGAAACTCAAGCAGCTGCGCATTCGCAATCCGATGTCAATCTCGGAGCTCCTCAATCCTATTGAAGAGGATGAGAGCGCGCAGCCGGAGCTGACGGATGAGGAGATTCTGTCGAAGGTTCAGGAGGTGGAGGAGGAAAACGACGAACGTGGGGAGGCTGGCGAAGCGGAGCCCATTGGCAACAAGTTCAGCAAGGCTGAAAAACTTGCCATTCTTGGTAATGCCTGTTCTTTGCCCGATCTGTCTCAGGAAAGCCACCAGGCTGCCTATAAAGTTCTTCGCAATATTCAACTTAATGTTCGTAGTGCGAACACCACGCAGTTCACCCTGGATCGGTGGTTCCAGTAGATATCCTCCTCTCAAATATAAGAAAAATGTTCCCTCTGTAAAATTATATTGCCCGGTCAAATTATAACTTATAACTTATAACTTATCGGCCATAGAACGAGGTCAGTGGACGTAAAATCCGATAACTTATGAAAGGGTATAACTTAACAGGGGATAACTTAAGAGAGGGAGCACTGTAGAGGCGAGCAACCAGTTGGTGGTCATTCTTTATTTTGCCATTTGGACGAAACAGTGGCGCATTGTCCAAGTGCGATGCGGATTTCCTCGGTTCTCCTCTTCGCTTCATGGGCCGTGCGTGTCACGGCAGCTAGAGACTTCCAGCGAGCAAATGGCACCTCTGCTACGTCTCCATTCAACTCTGTCGATGCAAGCGGGCACACTCTCGACAGGAATACATTGCTACGAGCTGTTGAAGAAGCAGCGACCACGAGCGAGGAAGCACGAATGTTTCCTGGAACGAGCGCAGCGCATGAAGTGAGCCCATTTGTCAGTTAGCACGCCTAAATGGTTTAACGACACCAAGTTGGGCTGAAATTGGGGAAAAGGCTCCACGTGCCTTCACTCACGTTGAGCTTCCACGTGATGAGTCTAAAGGTGAGCGCGCTGACTATTTAATCCGCGCCTTGAAACGTGCAATGGAGATTGAGGATCACGCGGACTTTCCAATCGAACTTTTCATCTTCTGAGTTAGCACTTTGGCCATGACGTTTTGGCATACGTGTTTTTTCTTTAAAAACGTCCGAGGAGGTGCCGACCCACGTGGTTGATAGGTATCAAGAGCGGTATATGGAATCATTGATACAGGACCACGTCACGCCTTCGTACATCGTGGCAAAGTGGAAAGGAGTGGCCATGCTTCCCGTTGTGGTAGATAACCTGCATGCGTTCCTTGAATTTTACAACAAGCAGCCCAATGTGTAAAAGACGACGGTGCTTCAGACCCCTCGAGATCATTATGGAGTAAATGATTTTGTCCTGGCCCGGAAGATGTCACAATAAAAGCCATTTACGAAGTTCATGGAGGACTTGCATCGAGAATTGGTCAAGTTTAAAGACAAGATGACGTTTGATGAGCTTTCCGAGATTCTGCGGCCCAAGGAAAGCGACGAGAAGTGGGATTTCTATACGCTAGAGGTAATTGCTGACTTGTCCATAGAAAGAGACCAACTGGTTCAAGCGTTGAGAGCGAAATTCGGTCGAGATGATCTGCTGGCTTCCGTTTTAGAAGAGGCTAAAAGTTACGATCCATCCGCCGAGAAACTACAGCATGATCTTGTGGCCTACTTCGTGACAAAGAAATATCCATTTGAGGAGGTTGTTGACATTCTAAAGCTTGGAGAGGGGAGCTGACAAATTCGAAACTTTCGACTTTGCAGCTGTTTGCTGAGGAGAAGATGAAATCAAAGAGGGTGAAGTATGATTGGCAACATGCCTTGTTCCGCATTCGTAACAAGATACTTTTCAGTCAGCACGGACAGGAATGGGAAGAAATGGCGCAGCCGAGCAGAAGGCCCAGTAGTCGAGGCGAGACTCGATGGCATCCAGCGGCGCGGTGTCTTGTGTTCCTTTTCATTTGTATGCATGAAATCGAAAAGTTGCGTTCTCATGCGTTCAAACATGCAACACTAGGCGCACTGGAGGCGCTGGAGCAACGTTCGGAAGAGGTGGCCCTCCTTCTCCCTCCCTATTCATACGTTGGTTCTCTGTGTGTACCTTCCCCCACGTCGAACCCTCACGTTCCTCTCTAGCATCCCCTGCAAGCCACGACTGTTGTGATCCGTATTTTTTCGACACGTGCGACGCAACTTCCACGAAACCTGTCGGGTCATCTTCAGGATAGCTAGCCATCATCTCGTGTCGGTGGTTGGTTTCCTTCTATACAACACCCTCCAGTCGCAGACATCCACACGACAGCATCTCGAGCTCTTGCCATCTCATTCTGTCGAAAGGAAAGCGAGAACCTTTTGTTTCCCATCGTCTCCACTTGTAGGCTACTACACCGGGAGCGTTCGATTGTTTCGGTGTTCGGTCCACAAGACTTACCCTCCACCGTTCTGTGTCGACCATGTTCAGACATCTGCGCTTCGGACATGTCTTCACGGTCGCTCGTTCCAACTCCACAAAATATACTTAAAGCGAGACTTCAACGACAGCACAAATCAAAGCAAGACGTAGCGATAAAAAGGAATATATATATACTTAATTCCAAGTCAACTTATCCACTAGCGAAATCTGTTGAAAGGACGCGCAATTGATGCAACACTACGCGTCACACGTAATGGATTATTGCGACTTTTCGATGAAAACATTGTGGGCAGTACTTAACTTATGTTAGGTGCACCAACTTACATATATGCATATTATTAGTTTAAGTCTTAATGTAACAGGACTGATCCTGTTACAGGCTTACACTGTGTTGTGCGAGGAAGCGCGCAATACAAGAGGGGTAGTATTAGTTGATGACAACTAATCCTATACTAAAAGTAAATATAAATATTTACTTGTTGGTTAGAACGCAAAATTAAGAGTGTTTATTTAATGGGTGGTTAGCGGCTAATAGTATAGTAATTACCTAACTAATATAATAATATCAAGTATTCAACCAACTGTACTATTAGTTAACCTGCATGATTCGGTATTTATACCGAATCGACTTTTCCTTCGTAGATTATAATAACTTATAATCTCTTATTTAAATTTCATACAACGCGTCTGAATTTAACTGTGATATTCTAACTTGAATATCAATTATGTAATGGCACCCAATTACATCACCCCCCTACTTAAGGTGGTTGGCCAATAATAATTCTTTTTTTGTCCAATCATAGGTGGCACTTGTTGGTCGTTCTCATTTACCAACTGATTGACCATCGACTCGATGGTCAAAGCATACGTCGGCGCTCTAAAGAGCGCTGCTGAAAACATTGAAGGATCTTATTCCCCCGCCTCAGAACTAATGTGCTGAGGTGTTGAGTGACAACGGTGACGCTGCATTAGCAGCGTCAACTACGCAAGGATCGGAAGACGTACCGTCTTCGACCACAGATGCTGCTAAGGCGGCATCTGGCAAGAAACAGGGAGATGTTGCTAATGCAACATCTCGCACGATGGCAACTTCCGAATGGCGTGTTGCCAAGAGGGCCATGTTCGGGAGTTCTGACTCCGAACAAAGGATGGGGATACAGCTGTCCCCACTAAAGGATCTAGCGAGTCGAAACTCGCTAGGTGCTCATCGCCTAACAGCGATGACGACTCTGGTGTCGCTGTCTGCTATGACAGCGACAATGATCATAACAGGTGGTTGCGGGAACGCAGAGCCCTACCTGGACCAAGTACTTCTCCACATCGGGGTGATTTAACCCCGGCGAGTGGTGTTGAAGCAGGCGGTGCTCCGCCTGCTAAAAGGGCTCGAACAGAAGCGGCGCCTGCCGCTTCTAAAGCGTATCATCATACGGAACCGCATGTTCCGTACAAAGTGGGGTTTTGGACCCCTGGCTGGGCTATTGCCCCCAACAGTGGCGGTCACCGTAAACGTGACTGACAGTATGCGTTGTTCGATATCAACGTGCTGGATGACTGCGAAGACATCCAGTCACGTCGATTCGATTGAAGTACAGACGATAGAAGTCTGTACTTTATTGACCTCTTTTTCCAGGTTCGATATTATTCGAGCCGGAAAGGGTCAAGGAAGAACAGGGACGATAAAGACGCCCTGACTCAGAGTTGGAATGCTTTTGTTGACAACTACAACAAAAGCCCAGATGATTACGTGAATAAAGTTCACGTAATGCGCGAGCGCTTTTTAAAGCACTCACGAACAGGCAAAATGGAATACATCCATTATGCTTGCATCAAAGAAGGATTAAAGTGTGGTGTCCCTTCTCACCTCGTTTGCCCGCGGTGTACTCTGGGCGCTCCTCGTCTGTCAGAGGAGGAGTTGCGGGGGTACGGTGGTTTTTCCGTACCCGCCAAAATTCAGGGTTTAATTGATACCCTGAATGCACCAACACCTACTGTTGATGCTACTTCGTATTATGAGTTTGAGACTTCTTCTCAAACTCAGTCAAAAGGTCTGGGGCGTCGGCCCTCAGAACCTCAATCGGTTCCCAAGAGTCGAACTCTTGGGGATATACCAGACAGCGTACCAAGTACTCGGTACGCTGCCCCCTCTTCAAAGGCACCGAGCGCTTCAAGATCAAGCGCTCGAGGATATATCGCTTATTCCCCTTATTATCAATCAGGGGCGGCGGAGGTTGAGAATTACCTCGCCGTTGTTGTTGCGGAGCATGGTTCTTTGGTCCGCAAGCTCGAGGAGGGTTATTCCTCCTTGAGCAGCGATATGTCTCACTGTGTGAAGACATATAGGTCTCTTCGCGAGGATGTCCGCGACATCCTCGGGGCGCACACTGCCCTCCAGCAGAAGAATAATCTTCTGTACATTGAGCTTTCCCGCTATAAGGGAGAGCTCGATCGGCGCACGGCTGATCTTGAGCAGTCGAAGGCGGAGGTAACGACTCTCCGCTCTGCTCACCAACGGCTGGAAGCCGATTACAAGTCTCTCTTGGGAGACTTGGTTAAGCACGGTATCTTCCGTGGTTCTGCGTCTCGTCGTAAGACGAAGACGAGTGATACGGCTTGAGCCGCCCAACATAGAATGTTGGGTGAAGCTGCATTGCTGTGGGAATGTAAAAGGTATAGGCATTCCCACGAATCTCTTGGACCTTGAAAGGTCCAATGTACTCAGGAAGCAACTTCCGTGTAGGGAAGTTGCTTATTGCATGTGTAGGAAAATTGGTAGTATTTAATAATACCAATTCACCTTTCATAAAGGAGTTTTTGTTCTTCCTTCCTTGTTTATCTGCATTCTCTGCTTATCAAAAGCAGAGGCAAGTTCATCTTTTATATAGCGTATTACAGCTTGGCGCTGTAATACGAATTCATCTACTGCTTTATCAGCAGTAGGTGCGTTGTCCTCATTGTCTGCAGCCATTGCTGCAGACACATATTCATCATATGCAGCTTCGGTTTCAATTGAAGCTGCTTCCGCTTCTACTGTACTTTAAGTAGAAGGGACATCGTTTTGTTCACAAGTTGCAGTTGCAACTTGCGCATTGATTCGCTCAAAACTTGAGCGGGTCCCTCCCCCACTTAGATTTGGCGTACCGCCAAGTAAAGCTGGTGTTCGTGGATGCCTTAAGGCATTCACGTAGAACGGTCTATGCTTAGTTGAAGCATGCACCGAATTGTTAATCACGAATTCAGTGAGTGGAAGATAGTCACTCCACTGTTCAAGGCATGTGCGTATGATCGCAAAATGTCTCCGAGAACGCGGTTAACCCGTTCCGTCTGCCCATCCGTTTCCGGATGGTCCGCAGTTGACATCTTCAACTGTGTTCCCAACAATGAGAACGTTTCTTGACAGAAACGTCCTGTAAATCTCGGATCTCGATCCGAGACAATGTCTTCCGGCATTCCGTGCAAACGGAATACCGTATCAACGAATATCCGCGCTGTTTGAGCGGCGGTTACGTTCGCTGATACTGCAGTAAGATGTACCATCTTACTGAAACGGTCTACAAAGACCACTATTCCGGTCTTCCAACTATTGTCGGGTGGAAGACCGAATACGAAGTCCATTGAAATGGACTTCCAACACTCTGTCGGAACCGGCAGAGATTGTAGCGGATCCTGTGCGGACTGCGCAGGATTAACGCACTGGAAAATCTCGCAAGCGCGTACGTATTTCCGTACCCACTTGTACTGTTTTCGCCAGTAAAAGTCACGTGCGAGAGAAGCGTATGTCTTCTCTCGACCTTGATGCCCCAAAATCGGTGCATCATGATACTCAAACATAATTTGATGTTTGAGATCATCGTAGTTTGGAACGACGATGCGATTTTTTCATCTTTTTGGTCTGTGCTGTATAGCAGCAGACCATCGTGCAGTCGATATCGATTCACGCAAGCGCGGAGGAACTCTGGGAGCTCGTCGCGCTTCTCACTTTATTGATTACTTAAGTAATCAATCAACAGACGTGTCTCCTCGTCTGTTTTGTACGACTCGCGTACTTGTCGTATAATTGACGACGACAAAGCAGTGCAACGGATCGCGTTTGCACTGGCACCTTCGGTTACGGACGGTTTCGTCTCGTAATCGGGCCTTCGTGATAGCGCATCCGCTATCACGCTCAACTTTCCGGGTTTGTATTCAACCGTAAAGTTGTATTCAGCAAAGAATGACAGCCATCTAGCCATTCTTTGAGAAATGTGTGGTGAATTCACGGCCGTGCGTAGCGACGCATGGTCCGTGTAAACCACAAACGGTCTATCTCCCAAGAGATATATCCGAAACTTGGCCAGTGCATACTTCATGGCAAGGAGTTCCTTGTCATGCACTGGATAGTTGCGCTCGGCTGGGCGCAACTGACGCGATTGATAGCAGATTACGCGATCACGATCATCGTGATCACGCTGCATCAAATAACAGCCGATAGCGAAATCGCTCGCGTCGCAAACGACGTGGAACGGAGGCTAGTTATCGGCTATATCCAAGACAGGCGCTTAAGTCAAGCTTTGCTTGACTGCATCAAAAGCATCTTGGCCTTGGGTATCCCAATGCCATTCGACATCTTTCTTAAGTAATTGAGAAAGAGGTCGTATTAACCCCGCATAGTTACACGAATACTTGTGCAAATTTGTTGCCAACCGAAGGAACTTTCGAAGTTCCTTAACGTTGTTTGGCGTAGGCCATTCAACGATCACCCTGATCTTTTCTGGATCAGGACGCACCCCGTGCTTGCCCACAAAGCATCCAAGAACGGGTATCTCAGGTGCACCAAAGGTGCACTTCTTTAGATTTGCATAGAGCTTATGCTTACGCATAAGCTCTAACACTCGACGTAGATGTTCCCTATGGACATCTACATCGCTTTTATCGTGTTCACCCTTACTATGGATGAACACGTCATCGAAATAACTCGGTGCGAATTCTCGCACCGGGCGTAATAGATGCGTTACGCATCTGTTAAACGTAGCAGGGGCATTTCGAAGCCCCTGCGGCATAACAAGCCACTCCCAAAGCATGCCGCTTGGGTTGCTTACCGCCGTGAGAGGGATATCCTTCTCACGCATTAGGATTTGATAAAATCCGTCTCTTAGATCGAGAGCACTAAAGATGGTGCTCCCGCACATGCCATCTATGATGACATCTTTTCGCGGTATCGGCGTCTGTGCCGGTACCGTCGCTGTGTTCATCTTTTTGTAAGCGTGAACGATTCTCCACCCACCTGTGGACGTTTTCACACAAAAGGTGGGGGTAGAGTGCGGTGAGATAGACTCCCTCACTTGGCCTGATTTACGACGAGCTTCGAAAAACTCGTCGATCGCTTTTACCTGATCACGCTGCAACGGCCATTGCCGCGTAACACAATACTTCGTGCCTGGCACGAGGTCAATCTCATGACGAGTTCCCTTATCCTTAGGGAGATCGCTAGGTACTTCTTCTGGGATTACGTCAGCGTATTCCCGAAGTACCTCATGAAATGGGGAGTTCGCATTAAGCGACTCCCATATCTGCGCTTCAAAGCGTTGAGCTCTGGTTTGATCATTGGGAACCTCGTTCCCAATGTTTTCCACTTTTAATGTGGATATTCGTTCACGAATATCCACTACATCATCTGTTGCAACGATAATACAGATCTGCTAAATCTGACCATCGTGCAAGTTTCTCATAAACTTCTTCCAGCTTAGCGCTGGAAGAGCCAACACCTCCGAACCTTTTTTTGGAGGGTGTTCCATCAACAAAGACTGGGTAGCTAATCAGGTCTCCGTTTGCTTCAAGACGTTGATCGTCTCGACGGAACTTCCCATGCAATCAGACGCACTCGTCTGATTGACTGCTACACGGTGATTACGATTCACCGTGTGCGAATACTCATCCTCATGGTGGCCACTGCCTACCATGGAGTTTTGGCGATCAGATGTGCTCGTCTGATCGGCCGCCTGTTCTGCGACACGGTGATCTTTATCACCCGTGCGCATGGCTAACGCAACGTGGTGGGAACTGGCCACCACGGAGTTGTGCTCACGATTGCACTCGATCGTGAGTTCACTCTCATCAACACGGAATTCTTTCATCGTGTTGGAACCTTCGGTCGCACAGTGGGTGTTTCCCACTGTGGATACTATTTCATTCTCACGGTGGGTGTTTCCCACCGTGGATATCACTTCATTCTCACGGTGGTATTTATCACCCGTGAAATGTTTCTCTCCAACACGCAACGACTCTTCTGTTGCTTGTGGTAGTCCCTCTGGACTCTCGCCAGCGGAGGTACCTTCCGCTGATCGTGTCGGAACAGACCTGGTGGTGCCATCGTTATCTACCAGACTTTCCGACGCTGCGGTTGTATCTTCTGATACAGCCGGATTACACACAGGGTGATCAGATCCTGTGGGTCCTCCGCAGTCGATCGATAGGTTAACCCAGTCGGTCGAAAGTTTAAACTTGGACATCCATGGGATTCCAAGTATCACATCAACTTGTCATCTAAATCGAGGGCGATGAATTCATCCTCGAATGACAGTTCATTCAACTCGAAGCGTGTTTTAATCACACGCTTTGGAATAGTCTCGGTTGCACCTGTTTCTAACCGGACTGACAACATACTTTGTGGGTTTTCTACCTCCACGAAGCTCAACAGTGTTAGACTCTGAGTTCTAACGAAATTGTTTGACGCTCCTGTGTCAAACAAAGATAGCATGGGGACATCGCTCCCGTGCGGCTTAACATCCAGGGTGATAAGAGGCTTATCATCACCATGCACCTTTTGACAGGACATAGTCCCGTCTGGGGATATTACCCTCACATGCCCTATGTCGGCATGTGGGATAACATTCCCAGTAGGGCGCCTCGCCCCTACTGGTGTCGCCGTGCAGCGGACGGTTCCGTCCGCTGACTGCGTGGCAACGTACGCGGTGCCATACACTCATGGGCAAAATGTCCCACTTTCGCGCATCGATTGCAGCGGATGTTCTTCTTAAATTTCGGTTGCTTCGAGTTCGAAGCAACCGCAACCAATAGGTCCATCGGCTCTGAACCTCCACCGCCCATGCTCTGGCGCGGGTGGCTGTTTCTTGAGACGAAGTGTGAACTTCGTCTGCCTGACTGCTGATTGTTGACATGCTGTTGCGGCATGTCAAAAGCGAAAGGCTGTTGAGCCCTTCGGCTGTACCCAGCATGCGATGACGCTGATCGCATGCTGAACTCTTCACGGATGCTCATATCAATGGCATCCATTAGAGTCTTTGGCGGGTGCCGGTAAAGACTCTGACGGGACCATCATTGAGTCCCTTCATGAAGCCAGTGACCTGCATAGCAGGGGGCACCGGCTCATACACAATATTTGACAGCAAATATTGCGTCTTCTGAGCGTAAGCTTGAAGTTCAAGCTTTCCTTGCCGGAGTTCCATGAGCTCCTGCCGACTACTTAGCTCCATTTCTGGAGCTTCAAAGTTGAGCTTTAGCTCAGCTTTTAATTACTGATAAGTCAGGAACGCAGAGTCATCAGTGGCTCTGCGACTCATCGTCCATGCCCTGGCTCTGCCGCCTAGACATGTTGTGGAGAAGTACGCCTGTTGACGTTCGTCCACAATATTTTGCGCAGAGATGGCATCTTCCACCTCTGCGAACCATCTACGAAGGGGCTCGCCCCCTTCACCGGTAAAGGACGGTACTCGCGCCTTTACCACTTCAACGCTATGCGTTGCAGGTGCAGATGCGGTCCGCGCTGCCTCTTGCGCGGGCCGTGCTGGCTTTTCTAGGTGGTTTCGCCTAAAGCGATTCACCACCTCTATCACTTCCTCCGGGGTCTTACCCAGGAGGAAGGTAATGATGTCGGTCCCCATGGACCGAACCATTTCTACCGTCGCGTCTTTACTACGCGACGAGAAGTGAGGGAAGTGTTTCGTCACCACTTCCAGCGTTCTCTCTCGCTCGGCAGGCGTCATGTCTCGCGACATGATGCCGAGCGGCTCTTAATCTTCGCTCCGCTAGTTAACTAGCGGAACGGAACTGTGGTCGTTAGGACGGACCACAAAGTGCTACCAGGTGTAACAGGACTGATCCTGTTACAGGCTTACACTGTAATTGCGAGGAAGCGCGCTATACAATTAGAACAGGATTAGTCGATAACAACTAATCCTATACTAAAAGTAAATATATAAATATTTACTTATGGGTTAGAACCCAAATTAAGAGTGTTTATTTAATGGGTGGTTTAGAGGCTAAAAGTATAGTAACTACCTAATTAATATAATAATATCGAGTATTAAACTAAATGTACTATTAGTTAACCTGCAAGATTCGGTATTTATACCGAATCGACTTTTCCTTCGTAGATTATAATAACTTATAATCTCTTATTTAAATTTCAGACAACGCGTCTGAAATTTAACTGTGATATTCTAACTTGAATATCAATTATGTAATGGCACCCCATTACACTTAATCTTAATACTTATAAAATCACTTCGTATTTTAACTCTAACTACACTAGTACACAAGTGGCGACTAGTACGGATGTTGATTCCTGGAAGTTCTCTATTACGTGGAGTGTGGAATTAGTTTCGGTCTCGTTTCGTTTACGTCGAATACTAAGTGGAATTAAATGGAATATAAAGATGGTTTACGTTTTATTACTGCTATTACACTGTCCTACTTTCGTTTCGTTGTGGAATTTCACGCATAAGTACTCTGTTACTAGTTGGAACGTGCACGCATTCGTACCTGGAAGCGAATATGAGTGACAACGAACAGGTTATGAGTCCAAATGTGGGCCGGGATGAGTCAGATGAAGAAGTAAAGCCTGTTGATGCAATTCAAGGGGCAGATATGATGAAATTGCTAGCAAATATTGTGGATCGCCTTGAAAAGATTGAAATGTCAAGTATCAAGAAGGGGCAGGCAAAGAATGTAACGCCAAAGACCAAAGCTGACCCAAGAATGAGTATGGATTCACTTGGAGATATTAGTGAAGACAAAAAAAAAGGTTTTCTCACGGGATTGCAGGGCAAGATCAGGTTTGAGAGTATAATCCATGCCGAAAAAGATGCATTCACCAGAGGATAGAATCCGGGTGGTGGATACCCGTACATGCAGCAGCATAACGCGAATAAGCACCAGCATGCATACGGAGTGCGTGGAAACATGCAAGGACTAGCCTTCGGAGTGGTGATAACGCCCTCAACGAAGGAGAAGAAACTCCAGATAAAGCCTTTCGAAGGCAAGGAGACATATAAAGGTCTGGGATCAGGATTCAAAGCCTGGGGACGCAAGTTTTGCGCCAGATAAGTCTCGCAGAAGCAGCATGTGGCTTCCAATGGACGGAATATACCTTCTGGGTCATTATTGGGCGGGCCCAGCTGAGTCGTTACAACCGACAGGCGGAAGGGTGGTGGTGTGAAACACCAGCCTTGTGTTATGTCATGGGCAAGATGCTGTCCGTTTTCAACGTTCAAGTCACGCAAGCGCAAGGTATGAAGCTGTTTATGGCGACAAAAGCTGCTGGAAGGTCATGGCCCGACTATTTCCTGTACTTAACGGCAATTGCAGACGCCGAAGGGTCTAATTGTAAGTCATTGGTGCTGAAAAACGTGATTTATCACGCGGCACCGGAGATGAGGCAGATCCTCATCTCCAAGTATGGCAAAACAAGACCTGGTTACCTGAGACAAGCTGAAGAGCTTTATCAATTCGCACAGGATGAGGAGCTTAACGATCAGACGCATAAAAGCTATCATGGTGGAACAGTCAATTTGGTTGCGGAAAAAGGCAAAAAATCAACCAAGAAGAGTGGATGTTTCCTATGTGGTGAGGAAGGACATTTCAAGAAAGATTGTCCGAAGAAGAAATCGAAGAAGGAAGGTTTCGCTTTGATGATCGCGAAATGCAGCGACAAGATAAAAAAGACACATTGGTACTCGACAGTGGTGCAAGTATGCACCTTACACCGGATTTTAGCTGCTTACAAGATGTCGAAGTGTTTTTTGGAGTCTCTTACCAGTCAGACGGGCAGAAGTTACGAATAAACAAGAAATGTTCACTGTTTATTTACTTGACGTGCGGTCAGAAGGAGACATTGTTAAAAGTGAGAGATATTTTCTATGTGGAGAGCCTAACGCGAAATATTTTCTCGTATGGAATCTTCGAAGAAGGAGGCTACATACTCTCGTACGTAAATGGAAATCGGGCGCTGATTAGGCAAGATACCGGTCAGGGTATTGTCGATGTTAACATGGACAACAATGTGTTAACAATATATTGCAGAGTTGATCGGCCAAGAATTTTTTTAGAGACATGGTTATGACAGTGGCAGACACGAATGACGCAGATTTTTTGGCTGACAGAGATGTCCAGAGTGGAACACTCATGCATTTCCATTCTCGGATGCGACACCTCAACTACGATACAATTATTGCCCTGTCTAATGACCCAAACTATGGGATTAAGATAACAGATTTCACGCGAAGAAACCGCGTGACATGTGCTCAAGGAAAATAAGCCAAGAATAAACAGTGGAAGAAAGTCACTGGCAAAGATGCGCCGATCGACAGGACTGGTGGCGTTATCTGTTCGGATCTCAAGGGACCGATTACGCGAAGATATCGCATGGGAAACAGATACTTGGTGAACTTCATTGACTATAAAAGCAATTACGTGCGAATTTTCTTGGCGAAGACAAAAGGTATTGCCGCCAAGAAATTCGAGCACTTTCTAGCGTTTTTCGAAAGAAAGTTTAATTGCAAGATACACGTCTTGAGGAAAGATGGTGGAGCGGAACACAAGACAGTTTATTATTTATGCAAAAGCACTAGAATTCGCGTCAAATAAGTTAAGCGGGAAACCAGGCCGGAAATTGCAAGGCAGAGCGCGTGCATCGGACCGTAATGAAGATGGCCCGATGCATATTGTTCGGAAGCGGATTAAACCTGTATTTTTGGGGCGATGCGGCCGAATACGCCGCGTATGTGTTAAATAGAACGCCTACAAGCGCAAACGCCAAGCGGATGTCGCCCCTGGAAGTTTTGATGGGCTTTAAGCCAAATCTTGGTGAGATTGTTACGTTTGGATCCCCATGTACGGTGTATAGAAACCCGGGGACCAACAAATTGGCACATCGCGCGCAAATTGGATTTATTATAGGCAAGAGTAAAGAGACGATGTGTTTGAAAGTTTATCTCAAGCGCTAACAAAAGGTTACTGTGACGCAACACGTGAAGAACGTGGAAACGCTGAATGAAACTCAAAATCGGCAACTCAAGGACACATTTTCGGATGGTATCGACGAAGGCACTAATAACAAAGAAAGCCGAATGTTAGAAGGAGGTGCAAGAATGTCTGAGGACGAAAAAGGTGAGTACAACGATACCCCTAAGGATCAAGACGATAGTCACGATGGTTCCAATAAGAGAAAGACAAAGAAGAAGCCGCGTTGGACGAGGGTCAGCCACGTAACGCCCCGGTATGCAGAAAAAAGAGCTGGTGAAAAGAAAACGAAAGATAACTGACGAATAAACGCGACAAGAGGTGAACATGGTAATTGAAGGCGACCCAACAAGCTACAAAGATGCAATCAGTCGACAAGACAGCAAGAAATGGATGGAAGCGATGAAAGAGGAAATTAACGCTCTTGAAAGCAATCAAGTATGGGATATCGTCGTGAAGCCGTTTGATGCAGAACCGTTGCACACCAAGTGGGTGTATAAGATGAAGACAGACGCGAACGGAGACTTCGAGAGATACAAGGCAAGATTAGTGGCCTGTGGAAACGAGCAACGTTTCGTGGTCGACTACGAGCTAAAGTTCGCTGCAGTCATGGAAATGAAGACAGTCAAGTTCATATTGGGACTCGCGCAAAAGTGGAACGTAAATGCAATGCACGGCGACATTCCTAACGCGTATGTCAAGGCGTTAGAGGACGAGCACGACATATATTTTACGTGCCAAGTGGAATGGAGATAAGTCAAGGCAAATTGAGTGAATTACAAGTTGAAAACGCGCGGAAAGTGGTGTTGAAGCTTAAGAATACTCTATGGCTTAAAACAAGCAGGAATCCAATATGTAACAGGGTTACATTCTGGTTACATTTAGTATGTGGTGAACGTGAGTACACTACGGTTGGGGTCAGTATTGACCGGTCCGAAATGTTTTGGACCATTGGTTATTTTAACCAATCAGGGCAGTAACCCTTGGTGGAGGCGTGGCAGCCAGCCACGTGTTAGTACACAGGTGGCGTACACTACATTTTAGCTAGGTACGAATTTAGTAAGTTCTACTTAGTATTACATATAGTTTATATTAGTTTAAATTAATTTAGGCTATTACATATTAAATATAAATTCAGTTTACATTTCACTCAAAGACTACAGGACGCTCGACCTTGACCGGTAGTGCGCGTATTGAGTGTAGTAGCGTAAGGGAAGTTCTTCCCTTGGCTACCCCCTTATTAAGGTAGCCTTGTGTTAAGGCGTTATCTTGATCTAACTAGTAAACAAAGTGGAATCTTGGCCCCGCGTAAGAGAGTTCTCTCTTACTAAGCCCTTTTATAAGGGCGTATCGGTTAAGTAGCGGCACATCGCCGCTTTAGGAAAGTCTTCCTCTGTGCGCTAGCCGCACCGTGCGTGTACGCACCGGCTACATCTGGTAGCACTTGTAGTCAATCCAACACCTGTTTTGGTAGACTACGGCATCCTCTGCAAGGGATGAATCAGGACGATTGGGAAAGGTTAACCCTCGTCCAGCAGGATGCCTTTAACAGGCTGTTATCCATACTGGGTGACGAAGGCATGCAGCTCCTAGTGGAGCAAGGCCTTGATGCCGTAAAGGAGAGGGTCAATGCCCTCATCGCCCATGGGGCGAATTTTCGTGGAAATCATTCCACGTCCACGGGGGTGCGCCCTCCGTTGTCCTTTAAGATAAAGGAATTCACCGGTGAAAATGGTGATAACCTTTATGTGTGGTTACGAGAGGTCAAAACGGCATTCGCCACAGCGAATGTGATCGCTGATCATTTGCAAGTGGGACTTGCACTGACCCATCCTACGGGCAAAGCCCGTACATGGGCGTTTACGTGTCCGGATTCGGTCCCGGACGTGTTCCCAACCTGGGAAGTACTTAAGCAAAAGCCTATGGACATGTACGCCACTCCTGGTCTGGTTTTCCAGAATCAGCTGGCGTTTTTGAGGTGCCGTCAGGGCGCTAGGGACTTGGAGACATACGTCCAAGAACTGAAGACCCTGTTGGCAGGTATGTACGCAAAAGCGTATTCGGACGATGTGTCCATTCCCGTGTTCATAGGAGGCCTGAAAAAAGGGCCAGCACGTTCGGAGCTGTTCCGATACCGACCCCAATCCCTGGGGGAGGCGTTTAAGATGGAGTTCGACGCCGAAAGGACTTTCGTTCCTCTAAGGTGGGTCCCGAACCCATGTACCTTAGTCATGTCGAAGCGGAAGAGAAACATTCCGCTAAGAGTCACTCTGACTCTACTTCGCATAGCTTCGAGTCGGAGCTCTTTGCATTGCTGCAGCGGCATGGACCGCTGAGATTCTTTCTGTGTGAAATCGCGGATCATCTGCGGAGCAGATGTCCGCGGAACCCCCAGCGAGATATTCGCTTTAAGGGGACGAGGGTAGGGAAGAAGCCCTCGCCCAAGCCGTCGGTACACGACGGCTCCCAGTATGTGCGGGGCGCTCTACTGGGGGATCTCTCAGTGATGTTAAGCCCCAGGGTAGGGGATGACAGCACAAAGCCCCGAGGGAAACGGTGCTTTCTAGCACCGAGTTGGTGTACCATCCAGGGTTGCTGGTAGTCCTTGCAGACGTGAAAGGCTTTGATAAGCCTTGGAGAGTCTTGATAGACTCTGGAGCGTCTGACATTTATGTCAGACGAGCTTCTGTTGTGAAGAGTCGGCTGTATGTCGAGGCCCTAGAGGCACTTCTCGTGACGTTGACACGGTCCGTCTTGCGACGGGCGTACAGGTTTCTATACCCAAGGTCTCGATTGACCTTAAGCTGATGTTTGCAGACTTCGACAGCTTAGAACTTTTCCTAGTCCTGGATTTGGACTCGAGGTATGACCTCATTCTGGGCATGAAGTGGCTGGAACGCCACGATCCATGGATAGACTGGAAGTTTAAGTCCATTGGCTCAACGCACCCGCAGTCGGGTGAAGCATTGGCGAGTCATGAACCCACCTTTGCTCGATTCCAAAAGCGATTTTGGCGAGAGATGCCAGAGATTGGGATGTCTGAGTTGATCAGGGCCAATGAGGTCAAGGAAGTGTTCCTTGACGAGGGGGATTCGGCGGTTAATCCCCACGCCGTTATAGGCGAGACAGGTGAGTCTCCAGTAGTAGATGTGGATTCCTCTGAGAATAAGCGCGAGGCGCTTCCTAGAGAAGAGACACGAGGTTTTTTTCTTCTGCAGGTCGGGGTTACCGACCACCCATGTTAGGCGAGAATGTTGCTACTCCAGTGGTAGGGTTAGAGACCCCTGTGGTTAAGCGCGAGGCGCTTCCAAGCGAAGAGACCCGTAGTTCGTCTCTTTCGCACGTCGGAATTGATTACGACCCCGCCTTATTAGGTGAGACCGGCGAGTCACCGTTGGTAGAGGTAGAGACCTCTGTGGATAGGCGCGATGCGCTTCCAATAGATGGGGCAATTAACTCCCCCCACTGGGTCCCGGGATGAGTCCCGATACCAGTAGTCAGCAGTCCTATAGGATGCTGAATAGTGTGATAGGTGTTGTCACAGAAGGCTTAAGCCTTGAACGGTTGCCTGGGGTAGGCGAGCTGTTGTCGTTGGAGGAGATGTCCTTCAACGAGTTTGAAACTGCTTTGAAAGCAGATCAAATCGACGAGGTTGTTGTATTGCGTCCGGAAGAAGAGTTGAACTCCTCATCCACGATGGACGACACAGTTCTGGTGAAAACCAAACAGGCATTGAATGCCCGAAGCGGCATCAAGATCCTTGCGGATCCTGAGGACCCTTACCATTCCTTGTTGAAGGAATTCGGAGATGTATTAGTGACAAACCGGCGATGGGGCTACCACCGGATCGGAGAGTCCGACATGAAATCGATTTGGTTCCTGGAACCAAATACTGCGTCACTAGGCAGTGGCCTCTCCCCAAGGAGCAATACGACGTCATCGACGCATTCTTCAAGCGGAAAGAAGAGGCAGGGAATGGTACGGGAGAGCAAGTCTCCCCACTCATCTACCACTTTTTGTGTTCGTAAACCGAACGGAAAGTGGAGCATTGTTCATGCGTACAATAAGCGGAATGCAGCTACTGTACCCATGGTGACTCCGATTCCTCGGAAGGATGTCCTCCAGAACAATATGGCGGGCTGTACTGTGTACAGTGCCTTAGATCTGGTGGACGGGTATTATCAGGTACTCATGCGAGCATCCGATATTCCGCTTACAGCGGTCATCACGCCTAGTGGCATGCTGTGGGAGCGGCTTGTTATGCCACAAGGGCTTTCGAATGCACCAGCGACTTTTAATCGCTTGGTGACTCAACTATTCCGCCCTCCTAGAAAGTACGATCAGACGTACTTCGACGATATATTCGCTCATAGTCGCGCGGAAGGCGACTCGTCTGATGTTCAGACGCACCTAATACATCTTCGAGCGGTGCTCAAATGTATGCGGGGGCATAAGTTATATGCAAATGCATCAAAATGTATTTTTGGTGCTGAGGAAATCACTTTCCTCGGATGCTTCATCGGTAAGGATAGAGTGCGGGCGGATCCTGCGAAAGTGAAAGCCATTGTGAAGTGGCCTTCGCTTGTAAATCTTAGAGATTTACGGAAGTGGTTTGGATTAGCCAACTATCTCCACAAGTACAGCGAGAACTACGCTGAAATGGCGAAGCCATTAACTGACCTACTTAAAAGGACATGGATTGGTGTTGGGAAACCAAACACCAAAACTCTTTTGAAGCGGTTAAGGGGAGCTTGTTAAAAGGTCCCGTTCTTGCTCTCCCAGACTCTGGGAAACCTTTTAGCGTCGTCTGCGACGCCTCCGATTTCGTAATCAGATGTGCTTTGTTACAAGCAGACGATGCGGGACGGGAACGCGTGATTGCGTTTGAGTCGAGGCAGATTAAAGCTGCAGAACGGAATTATCTCGTTTATAATAAGGAGCTACTTGCTATGAAGTATGCCCTTGTCAAATTTAGGGTTCACCTACTCGGCTTAAAGCCGTTTGTGGTTTATACTGACCACGCGTCCTTACGGACAGCTACAAAGTCGCCTCATCTCTCGCAACGGATGGCCCGTTGGATCTCCTTCTTTTCGGAGTATAACTTTGAGGTTAATTATAAACCTGGCAAGCAGAACGTGCTTGCGGACGCGTTGTCGAGTCGTCTCGATTACGAGCTCGCTCATGCGACATTCGTCACCTCGTCTGTGGTGGATCTCATACGCCAGGCGTATGAGAAAGACCCACAGTGTACGGCGCTTATCAGTGCGTTGGGTGGAAAGGGACTTGGCTCGTCTAAGCCAACTCCGGTAAAGTCGAACTAGAGCTCAGTCTCACCGTTACAGTTCCTGTGACGGTTTGCTATATTATAGCACGAGCGCGGAGGACACTCCGCGGGTGGTTGTTTCTCATGACGAGGAACTAAAGTATAGAGTCTTCTTTGAGACACATGACGCCCCTACCGGGGGTCATTTAGGTCGGGATAAGACCTACAGCGCTTTAAGCGCTTTGTATTGGTGGCCCAAAATATATAAGTGGGTCGGTGCGTATATTCGCACCTGTGAGACGTGTCAGAAAGTCAAACCCTCTGCAAGTTCAGCTGCGTCTTTGGAGAGCTTATCGGTTCCAACGGAGTGTTGGAAATCCATTAGTATATATTTTATCTTCGGTTTTCCGAAGGATAAGGCCGGTAACACCGGCATATTGGTCTTTGTAGACCTTTTGAGCAAGATGGTTCACCTGGCGGCTGTGCCAGAGTCCATTTATGGACAAGGAACAGCAAAAGTGTTCCTAGACCGTGTATTTCGACAGCATGGTCTACCCGATTCCGTTGTGTCGGATCGAGATCCCCGTTTTACGGGACAGTTTTGGGGAGCGTTGTTTAGGCTGCTGGAAACCAAGTTCCTCATGTCCACTTCGGATCATCCGCAGACGGACGGGCAAACGGAACGCCTTAATCGAGTTGTTGAGGATATTCTCCGGAGTTTATGTCCAGATTCTCCAAAGAGTTGGAGCGAGATGCTTCCGATGGTTGAATTTGCTATCAACAATACATGCATCTACGGGGTTTACCCCGTTTTACGTGAACGTATTGGTGAATCCGAGGGTTCCGTAGACGTCACGTGTGTGTGGCCCAGGGCTTGAGGGGGGAGGATTCCCTGAAGTCAGCCCTGTATCTGTACGAAAGCACATCGATAAGTTCTTATCGACGGGCCTTAGTGTCTTACGACACGTATGCGTGCCCATGGCGGAAAGCCAAGACAAGCAAAAGGAACAGGCCGACCGGAAGGGTCGGCGTAACAACAAGGTTTACAAAGTAGGAGAAAGTGTTTTATTAAACGCTACTAATCTTCCTACACATGCAGTTTCCAGCGTGCTTCGGAATAAACTGCGCCCCAGGTTTGTGGGTCCTTTTAAATTACTATCCCGAAAGGGCTTGTCGTATACCTTGGACATCCCGAAGGCGATGCGTACGCATCCACCTTCTATGTGGGTATGCTTAAGCCATACCAGGACCCGGAGGCGGGTCCCATCTTGGAGGGGGTTAGTAAGATGAATAGCCATAAGAGCCGTAAGACACGGCAGGGTAGAGGAAGCCCTACAGGGCTAAAATGCGACCACGAAGTGGCGCAACGGTCGTTTCGATAGAGGCAAGCCGCCTCTCGAAGCGTTCAGTGGCATCCCACTCATCGCGGAGTCTCTCCTGGACATCATAGATGTGACGGCTGTGTCGATCACAGAGCTCACGAATCTCATGTCGCAATTGAGCGACCTCCTCCTCCAGTGCTCGATGCGGAGGGTACTCCACATTATCATGTGGAGCGTCCGATAGCGCTACGCCATCATTCGGTTCAAACCCAGTATCTGGTGAAGTGGAAGGGTTATCCACACTCACAGAGTTCGTGGGAGTCCGAGACTCCCCTACGGCAGGATTGCCGTGACGTCGTTGAAGCTTTCGATCGGGAGAATCCCGCTGCGGGTCAACGACCAAAGGGGCGCGAGAAGCCCCTTCATACCCAGTAGTTGGGAATTCGCCGGAGGCAGATGTGGCGCTCACACTGTTCTCTGGCACCTCGTTGGGGGCAGGAGCGCTGGCGTAGCGCGTGCGATAAAGGGCACGTAATAGCTCAATCGCTTTGGCTCTGGCAACGCCAAGCGAAATTTCCTCTCTATCCGAACGTCACGTTTGGAATAGCTGTTGTGCAGCTCATTAAAGATGGGGAGGAGCTTCTCCCCTTCCGCCCAAGCGCGGAATTTCTTTTCTGCATCTTCGGCATTTTCTCCCGGAGAGAGAATGATAGGAACCTCGCGGAGGTTCTCAACAGGGCCACCCTGTGCCTGCCTGTCGAGGCGTTCTCGGTATGAGACGCTAGTGAACTGCTTCTGCGTGAGCAGTTGTTGCCGTAGTTTCTCCCGGCGTTCGCATTGATACGGCTGTTCAGCCGCTGGGCCAGGGGTATAAAATGCTAAACAATTCCTTACCATACTCCTAGCCCACTTTGGAAGGTCACGAGGACCTTCAAAATTATATGCCGCCCGTGACGGGCGTTTGGGAGCGCGTAACGCATCCCTTAGTGCCTGTGCGGCAAGTTGGGTTTCTTGAGCTGCGTCCAGCTCATTGGTGATGATCGCCTTCGGCGATCCGGATGTATCATCCGACATGGGCAGGGGTGGAGCACTAGTTAGTGCATTTTCCCCACGTGTGGGGAACGGATTAGGCTGCCGACATCGCCGTTCGGCGTTGTCGTAGCGGTCAGCCTTTGGGGAGATATCCCCAAGGGAATCCACCTCCGAGTTCTCGGAATAGTCTACCTCCTCTTCTCGAGGATATTCCACAGCAGCACTAATGGTGCTCATGGTTAGCCAGAGGTTCTGGCAGTTGTGTGGTAAAGCGTACCGTAAAATTGGTACGTAATTAGAGGCATTATTATAGACACCCCTATAGGCGTAGCTGTGGTAGAGGGTACCACAAATTTTGTCGGTACATTAGTCGGTACAAAAGGTGGTACCATAGTGGGCACCACAAGCGGTACCACTGTTGGTACCCCAGACGGTACAACTGTTGACAGAACGGTGGCGGACATGGACGAGGCGTGGATAGGACGTCTCAGACAATGCGACAACTGGCACGGTTATCTGACGGTAACCCGAAGGTAAGCGGTCGAATGGTCGACAAAATGCGTTGGAATGGGTAGTTCTGATTGGTTGATATTAGGTTTTTTGTAGATATTAGGATATAAGCAATAATACAGTTCTCCTTTTGCGTACGATTGCGCCGATTGTTTACAGGGACGGCAACTTAGGGCCTCCCTTCTTCTACTAAATACCTCTACGTCCCGGGAGGGAGCGCTTAGTGCATTTTTGGTCCACCGGTAGGCGTAGAGCGTGAGAACTCACCCGCAACTCCGCCCGCTGTGTCAGCGGTTCTTCTTTTAAAGGTTTTTTGGTCTCGGGAACGTGATCGAGCAGTGAGATCTCACCTCTTCCCCTATTGGCCCACGTTTTGGCCCCTAGTGTTCGGCTGCTTTAAGCGCCCCACGGGAACACTAGGCGGATTTTTGGTGGTAATCGTCGATCCGCCTGTCGAACGCGCTGATCGACCGTCCCTCTAAGGCTTAAGTCTAGAATACAAGGTATTTTTCGGGTATTCTATTGACGGATTAAGCTTAAGGAGGCTCTGTGATCGGGCAGTGAAGATTTCCGCTGCCTGATCGAGTATCCCTTCGCCGATCAACACCTGATCGACACACTGCGACCCGCGACCCGCACTCACCTTCTCACAACTCGCGCCAACTAGCTGATCAGCGACTTTTAGTACCTGATCGCGCCTGATCGAGTCTGATCACCGCTGATCGACGACTCTTATTGCCTGCCCAAGCCTGAACACTGTTGATCACACCTGATCGCACGTGGTTCAAGCTTGATTGCGCCTGATCATTGCCTGATCGCATCAGTCGACTCATCACAAGTCAACTCAGTCTTGCCACAAGGAATTGTAGTGTGCCATCCCCGCCACCTGGAGCGAGACCCACGCCTAATCCGTCGGGTACACAAGGTGAGCAGAAACACAAGCAGGCAAGGACAAGCGGAGGATCCCCTTCGTCGGTCGGCAGTCCGGGCGCCGTGGTACCGCCTGATCAAGCCTCAAAAACTTTGATCAGCCGCTCCACCACAATGATATGCGTGCCCGGATCTTTGGGCGACGCGGGGTATCACCGCGATTCTACGCAAGATGGCGCTGATGTGGACGTGAAAACGGAATCAGAAGCAGAAGTGAAGATGAAGGTGGAAAAGGAGGAGGTGGTTGTGACGATGGAAGGCAGTTCGCCGTCGTCATGCCTGAAGAAGAAAGGAAATGCTGATTATCAGGACCTGGGGAGGTATCCTGATGAGATAAAGGAGGGGAAGAAGCCTCAACCACCTCCCAAGGCTCCTTCGGGAGACCCTGCGGATCATAACGCAAGTTATGATCCGCCAATTACATATGCATATTATGATCTGGATTGGAAGCCGGTGGTGAAATACTACGACCCGGACCAACCAAAGGCGTTCCTGAAGGCGCCGGGTTCAGAGAGCGATGAAAGTCGATCAAGTATGCCACCATCAGAATCTGATTGGAAAGGACGTTTTATATGAAGGAGCCGAAGAATTTCTTATTGATGGATTCAATTATGAACCTACTCGGGGTCACGATCAGTGGAAAACTGAGCGAGCCGGTTAGTCGACCAATAACGGACGAGAAGGACAAGCTTCAGTTATTGTTAGGGCTAACACGCCTGATTAAGCAAGCTGGTCTGACTACGGGCGCCTACGATGCTGAAGAAGTGTTCGATCTCAGCCCTGAATATGTCGCGACCACTACCGAGCAGCTGTTCGGACTGTTGGTGCCTATAGTGGGTCAATCCGCTAAGGTGGAACCACCTCGTACTATGCTGACAATCGGAACAGGTCCGTTGATCAACGTGGCAGAACACACGGGAACATCGTGTTACGAATCTGCCCCTTCTGAGGCGATGAACCTGAAGTGGAGTTGAGTAGTGCTGGAAGTATGGAGCCCAAGATCACCAGGATGACAGTTTGCTAGAAGGATGAATCCAAGTTTTCAGTTATCAAGAGGGAACCGCAATCAGTCAAGGCAGACGATGATCAATCATTGCAGGGACCACAGATGCAAACATTTTTTGACAAGTCCATGAAACAGTTTTTGGCGGAAGAAAGAGGCAAGTCGACACCTGCAGTTGTTTGCACAAAAAGTAACCAGCCCAAGCCAGGAAGTGTTGCGACTGCGAAGGACGTGGATAAGGAATCTGTGCATTCGCTCCGTGATTGTCAGTCAAAGTCAAGAAGATCGGCGACAGTTAGAGATGTTGACATGGAATATGTATATTCGCTCCGTGATCAACAATCCCAGCGCGATTACATCGATCCAGACGAGCCAATCACTATACCTCGACAAGCCACGGTTGCGACAACTTACACTGGAATGTATGACCTACAACCGATTCCCAGGATTCGGATGTCGGCGATCAGCGATCTTAAAGAATTTTCAGGGAAGGAAGTGGATGAAGATCAAGCGCGGAATTGGATTAGTCGTTTGAAGTCGGCATTTATGCGTGACCAAGCCTCCGACACAGAAAAGTGCTTAATTATGGGTGATTTACTAAAAGGACCAGCACGCAATTGGCATCGCCAGCTGAGTAGAGATACGCGATCAAGTTGGAAAAGTATCGTGGATGAGTTTGAAGTTCAGTACTGTGGAAGTGGCCAATCGGCGTCCCGACAGTATTATTACACGAAACAGCGATCAGATGAAACTCCCATTGAGTATCTGCACCGGCTGAATGTGGCGGGCTGCGGACCAAGTTGCCAAGATGGATCACCTACGATTTTACGCGAACATGTGCAACATTTTCTGGACACATTGAATAATCGTGAGCTCGCCGATCAACTGGCACTTCTGCGGCTGGATACCGCCGCGGATCTGGAATAAACGCTGCGGGCGTATGCGCGCAGTAAGTGGTACCAGCCAATGGCGACGGTAGGCACCAGCCAATACCGTCAGAAATTCAGTGATGATCGGTCACCTGCCCCGGCGCGGAAGCCTAAAGCAGTGCGCGCGATTAAGGTGATGTATGGAAGCGAAGAGTTAAGCTCCGATGACGGTGGAAGTGACGGTGACCAGCGTCGTTACATGATTGCTGCTATGCGCTATCAATCAGTAACGCACGGTCTACCTAGTAGGCCTCGATCTGGTAAACAAGTGCTGCTGACCAAGGGGCGATGAAGAAATGCAGTCATTGCGGATCAATTAAGCACGACAATTTGCGTTGTTGGAAATGCCTAACCTGTCTGAAGTGTGGCAAGAAGGGAAACCCGACGGATCACTGTTTTTACGTCTGCCGTGCGTGCGGAGAGATTCATGAAGTTGGCAAATTCCCCATGGAAGAATTCTACAATCGCATTCGACAGTGGTACAACCCTACCAAGCATGCGGGAATGTTGCCCAAGGAAGCCGAAGACATGTTAAACAAGGACGCTCGCCAGGTTGGAATCTGGTACGAGACGAGCGTTCTGGTGTGTGTATTTTTGCATATGTGGACAAGAAGCGGGTTGATCAAGCAGAAGAGAAAGATAATGAAAAATGTGATCAACCTGATTTACCACGTTTGGCTAATTTCCGTATTGATGAGTTTTCTCGATCTCCGGTGATCATGGAAATTGATTTGCTTCCGGGTGAGTCACGTGGATATTGGAAATAGCACTCGCCAAAAAAGTGGTTTAAACAAGCCAAGGCGAGCGGCAAAATAAATAACGAACGTGCCACGTTACTATTCGATTCTGGTGCCGAGGTGTCGATCGTCGACTCAACCTTTGCTCGTAAGGTGGGTTTTCAGATCGACACGAGTCAAATACAAGAATGTGTTGGTATTGGAGAAAGTGCGTACCTCACCGAAGGACGCACCAAGATTAAAGTGACTTTAGTGTGTTCTTTGGTCTATTATTTCCATGCATGGGTGGGGAAGCTCGTTGGTCAAGATGTTATATTAGGGATGGATTTTATGATCCCAGCTGGCGTCAGATTGGGAATCGCTCACGGTGCATTAAGTCTGCCGGATGAAGTAATCATCCCATTAGAAGGACGCCGACAGCTGTATGGATCGAGTGGAAATTATATGAAACTTGGTCTACGAGCAGATCGCAGTAGGTCGATCTGATGAGGTCCGGATTCGTGATCAGCGATCTCGGAAGTTATGGATTACTCGCGGAAAAGATTGGGTCCCCACTGTGACTAGGGGTGTGGGTAGTTTGCGATATCTGCGTATTACGAATGTTGCCGATCATCCTACATGACGATATGATTTTAGTTATTTGGATGAATAAGTATGATGTGCCCGTCGCCCTGGGTTTATTTCGGTGGGCTCTAATCGCTAAAAGGAGTGGCAGAATCTCGCGTATCAATCTTCTACCGATTCAGTGTATGGCGATCAAGAAAGTGTCGGCCAAGGTCCTTTGGTCGAGAAAAAGGAGTACCTATTCCTCAGGGAATTTTAGTACGACCTGCGGACTCGACCACGGCATCGGTGGCATTAGTAACCGGAAGATCTCATAAGGTACAAGAAGTTCAAGAAAAGGGCAATCAGGAGCCGAGTGTGCAAGGTCCGACCCTTGGTCATGAAGTTGAACGACTTGCTACAAGAGATGGGCCTGACCAAGATATGCGTGAACATACCTTCTCAACCGATACCGGTGAATTCGGTGTAATTCCTACCGATGACCAAGTATGCTACCATGAAGGCGGAGATTTGTTCGTGGAAGAGCTGTAGAAACACTTGCCACGCTACCAGAAGTATCCGCAAGTACCGAAGAAGTGACCAAAGATGATTTGCAAGTTGGCGAACCGCTGATCAACACAGCAGAAGAGATTGACCAACTTCGCGACATAATTTGGGCGAAGAAACATCTGATGATCGGAAAAGGGAACGCGCTACCTCCTGCTGCACGTGTAGTTGTTTGCGATATCGATGTAGTCAATGCGCGCCCGATCGCCCAAAAGGGTCTAAAGGTGGCTCCGCAATTTTTCAAGAAGTTATCGGCTTTGATCAAGGGGAAATTGGCTACTAAGATCATTCAGCCGTCTACGTCATCTTAATCATCACCTATAGTGATCATCGTGAAACAGAATGGGGTTGATATTCGCCTATGTATCGATTATCGCGCGGTGAATCAACTCACACGTTTGATGGTGTAACCAATGCCCCTGATCTCTGATCTACTCGAAGATTCGGATAAAGCGTTGTGGTTTTGCTCTTTGGATATGGCGAGCGGTTTTTGGGTCGTGTCTATGAACGATCGAGCACGTCAGATTTCGGCGTTTGTCACTCCGTTTGGATTGTTTGAATGGAATAGGATGCCCTTCGGCCTAAAGAATGCTTCGCAAATCTACCAGCGGCTGATTGGTAATGCATTATACGGGTATCTCAAGGTTAAGGACAGTGCTGACGAAACGGCTGATGTTTTTGCTGCAGGAGAGCCCGACGAAGCCCGAGGCCCGTCTGTGTTGAAGCGACGATCATATATCGATGATATTTTGATCCCGGCTCCTACATGGACAACCCTGTGTGACAGGGTGCGAAACCTGTTGGAGAAGTGCGACCAGTGGAACTTGTCGATCAGCGTGGTCAAATCGTACTGGTTGCGAAGTGAAGTGCCTTATTTGGGACATCACGTCTCTGGCCGTGGTATGGAAGCAAACCCGAAGAATTTGGATGATATGATCGATTTGCCTTTTCCTGGCACTTTACGTGCTATGCAATCGTTTTTGGGGAGACTGAATTATTACCGTCGATTTATCGAAGACTTTGCGATTTATGCCGCTGTGATCTATGAATTACGAGAAATTGATTATCAAGAGTTAAAGAGACGGGAATTTGTCAATGAGAGCACGGCTTGTGAGGATGATTGATTAACTAGGGCGCGAGTGGCATTCAGCATGCTGAAAGCTAAGATTGCGTCAGCCCCAACTCTGCACCATTTCGACCAAGCATAGACGCCGGTGATTGTGGTGTATTCCAGCAAGTAGGCAGTGTCTGCCGCGTTGGTGCAAGAGCATGATCAAGTGTATTGCCCTGTCGCATTTGCCAGCCGGACACTGAAGAACGGTGATCTGAACTACAGCCCCGTTGAAAAAGAAGCCCTGGCCCTTCTACGAATTCTAGACGTCTACTTTACGATGCTGGTCGGAAAAGCAATCGTTGTCCTGTCGCGCCGATCCACGTTGAAGTGGCTCTTGACGTCCAACGGGCTAGATGGACGATTAGGAAAATGGGCTGCAATCTTATCACAGTGGGACTTGTAGATCGAGAAATGCGTGCATGGAGAAGAGGGGGTACTAGGGGCGCTGGCCGCAAGTATCACTCCTCGCACTGAAATTGATGAGGCCCTGATCGCAATCGCACCAAAAAAGGAGCCTCGACATACGATTGAAGTACCACCTCCCACGGTCGAGAAAGTCGAAGAGCTGTACGTGATCAGCGTCGACGGGTCTGATAGTGTTAAGAGATGCGTTGGTGCATTTGGTGCTATCGTGTGGAAGCTGCCGGAGTGGAAGATCATGATCGCGGTTGCGGACCATGCACCCAACATCACGGTGAATGAAGCCGAGTACCAGGGACTGCTGCTAAATTTGGATTTACTATCGCAATATCCCAAAGGAAAGATAATCTTGTGTGGAGATTCGAATTTGGTGATCAGCCAAATGCGTGGTGAAATAGAGTGTAAAGCTCCGCGGTTGCAAGTATTGCAACAGCGCGCGTTGAAACTCCTTCGCGAATGGCCTGACCATGACCTGTTGCATGTTAAACGAGAGTGGAACAAGAGTGCCGATAACATCACCACCACTGCCATGCGGGATGGGGCACGATGTGAGATCAAAGATGGGAAACAGCGGGAAGAATTGGTCGATCTTAAGAGATTGCCGGAGGTGATTACTTGGAAGGAATATTCCCACTGCCGCACAAGTGCTGGTGACGACGCGATCACGTAACATTCGTCAAACGCAATCTTAAACGTGGCCCGAAGTATCCATAAAAGAGATAAGGGCGGAACGTGTTAAAAAGGCTCAAGACGAAGAAAAGTGGATCTGTGAGTTGCGATGTTACTTGAATGGTAACGTGTCACATCTGAGCGCAGACGAGGTGAAAGAGTGCGCGAAAATCGCCTTGTTATGACGTCGACGACCAAGGGTTGTTGATCTACTGCGGAAATATGACCAAAGGAAAAGCCAGATGTGATCAAGATGATCGAGACGAGCGACGCTCCTCAATTAAGCTGGTTGTGCAGGAAACCCTACATGCGGATGTCCTCCACCATTATCATGTGAGTTTGGAGGGGGGACACCAGGGTATAGGGCGAACATATCAGCTGATCAGACGTTACTTTCATTGGAGTCAGCTATTTCGTAGCGTGCAAAGCTTCGTTGGTCATGCGTAGATTGTGAGACGGGGAAGGGTAAACCTACGATCAAAGGGATGTCGCCCGGAAATATTGAAGCTACGTACCCGTTCCAAGTGATAGCCATGTATCATATCCCGTCGCTGCCTCGTTCAACTGATGTGCATACGGAGTTATTGATAAGGACTGACTTGTTCACGGGTATGGTAATTTCGAAAGCTGGATCGTCTCGTACAGCACAGAAAGTAGCTGAAAATTATGAAGAATGTGTGTTCCGACGATTTGGAGCTAGTGAGGTGATTAGACACGACCGAGAACCCGGTTTTATGTCCGAGGTATTTCGGGCGTTCAACAAGATCGTGGGACAGCGGCAGAGTGCAACTATGGCATACCGTCCGCAGGCGAACGGCAAAGAAGAGAGAACAGTGCAGACGATTACACGAGCGATTAAGATGTATGTATCATATGTCGGTCAGAAGGATTGGAGTTCGTATGCAGAGCGACTGGTGTTAGCGCTGAACTCTACCCCAGATCGTATTCGTGGAGAAACACCGTTTTATTTTGCGTATGGGTGGGATCCACGATCATCGTTGGAATCGACATTGCAACTGGGCGGAACTCGGCGTAAAGACCGCGATGCACGTCGATGGAGATACAGGCTGCAGAAAGACTACCTCTACGCCCGTGATCAAGTGAGAGCCCGACTGAACCAAGCAGTAACGGGCCGAGCGGAGAAGCATAATGATCAGGTGACACCGCACAAAATCGAAGCGGGGTCGAAGGTCTGGTTGTACCTCGATCGAGTGAAAGAAGGGTTCGCAAAGAAACTGGCGCATATGTGGCATGGACCATTGAGAGTCGACGATGTGATTGGTGATCATGCGGCAAGGTTGATTACAGCTGGTACCGACTATCGCATATTTCCTGTCGTGCACCTGTCCAAGTTGAAACTAGCAAAGAGTTTCCAGATCGACCTACTGCTGTGCTAACAGATGGGGTAGAGGATCGTTTTTATTTAGATGAAGCTCTACTACCCGAAGACAGCTATGAAAGGACCCTAGAGCCGGACGAATTTGAAGTTGATCGCGTCACCGATGTCCGATCTGGTCAAAAGACCAGATACGGCAGAACGTTGCGTGAATATCAAGTATATTGGAAGGGTCATGATGAGCCGTCATGGGTAGACGAGGCCGATCTGAATTGCGATGCCCTAATCAAGGACTTCGAACGGAAGATGATTACCAAACACCGGTTTGATGTAATTCAGGTGGATGAAGAGTCCAACTAGTGCATGACCGGCTAATGGAATGTGGAATTATGATTGAAGACTTACGATTAATGGAGAAATAACGATTCACTGAATGTGGTGAATTTTCGGTGGATATTGCGCAATATGGTAATGGGGTAATGGCAGATGAGACTATGGAAGAGCGATTCATGTGGATATACTGAAAACGATGAAGCAACAATTGGAATTATTACGATCAAGAATGTTTATCGATTGAAAAAGAAAAGATGATCAGCGATCTAGCTCCATCCGTATAATTGGGACGAAGGAGGGTAATCTTGTTGCCGGGGTGATTGTCCATGGAAAGGCGATACTGGAGCCGCCAAGCTCAACGACGTCCACCTCTCACAACGCATCCTGCAAGGTCGAAGGCGGTTGGTCCGATAGGTACCCTGGGTACCAGATGCCATAGTCCGCCGGAGCGTATTTCAAGGGGCGATTACGGGTGCAGTGTGAAATCGCCGGATCCAAGAAGATGTCAAGATCGCACTCCCCGCTGGTCATTCCTTGCAGCACGAGCCTCACGATACTCTTCCACTCTGCCCCGGCGCGGCTTCTACGCTGGCGTCGACCCTCGTAAAATTCTCGGAAAAAGGCGTCGCGCTCTCTAAGGCGCTAATCCACGTGGAGGAAACGGGTGGACTCCCAGATCGCCTGCGCGTGATGGTCCAGGAATGTCTGGTACCGCGCCTCGAAGTCAGCAAACCAGCCGACCGAGCGGAACGAGATGGGTGGCAGCATATGCTTGAAACAATCCCACGGGCGCTGCAAGCACAGTAATTTTACTGCTGATAGGGTAATCAGGTGACTGCACCACTCATCAGGCGCAGGGACGTCCGTGACGGTGGGAAACAGCCATCCTACAGGACGTGTCAGTAGTCGAACATCGTTTTTACTGAGACGCTACCCGGATCTAAACCGCTGAGCTGATACGAGGTCCACGGCAAGATGGCGTCGTCAGTCGCCTCACCCGGCAACGATATCAGCGACTTGAAATCACCCGTCCGGGGAAAAAGGACTTCGGCAGAGCCTAGATAAGGCGGACCTTCGCTGCCCCACTCGCTGATCGTGGGACTGGACGGAATTTGCGCGCCAAGTAAAGCGGAAAACCCACCTTGGACACCATCCGGTTGGCCAGGCGGGCAAATAACATGTGGTGACCAGCTCATATAAGTAATAGCAGGAGCGAGACGTGGCCGCTTGGACTGGGAGGTGGATTGCGAGCACCGAGCGCGTCCTTCAGTGTCATCTGGATGATCAGGCGGATAAACATTCTGTGATAGCTCCTTCTTCTCGAGAATAGCGGGAGCCAGACGTTGCCGCTTGGACCGGGAGGTAGACTGTGAGCGCAGATCACGTCCTTTGGTATCATCCGGCCGACCAGGTGGATTAATGTCGTGTTACAGCTCCTTCTTTCCGGAAACGGCAGAGGCCGGACGTTTTCGCTTGGACCGGGAGGTGTATTGTGAGCGCCGAGCGCGTTTTTTGGGTGAAGAGGCCGGTCGGATAAAGGAACTTGTAGACGGACCACCTGAAGCAGCAGACGGGCTGGCAGCCGGGTTAATCCCCGCATTAGTGGAACCGGCGCTCGGAGGGATTTGCAGGTGTAATGCTACACCCGCCATCATGGGCTGGACATCGGAGAATTGATTCCGCAGTTGTTACGCCTCATCCTGAACGCGTCGCAACTCGAGGCACAGTGCGTCGAGCGCAGCAGATGCGTGGTGAGACGACGCCGCGCCGCCGAAAGTTCTACCTTCAACTTGGAATTCTGAGTACGCAGTCGCTCCAGCTCAGCCCTTTCGGCCGACACCGTGTCAAGACGTGCATATAACACGTCGGCTTGAGCATGAGCATTGGTGAGGTTGTTCAGCTTTTGTAGGGTGGTCTCATGCTCCGTCCGGATACGATCACGCTGGATCTTTCGTTTGCGAGCCTTTGAGGAAAGCTTAGCCAGCTGCTCGGACAAGCGCTGGTTTTCTGACAGAATGTGGTCGCGCTCACGTTGCACAGCGATCAGGCGCTGACGGAGTCGGTCGAGCGTTGCGTGATCCTGAGATGCCTCAAGACGCGAAATTTCTTGCGCCTGATGATCTACGGTCTCCTCACGGACTGACAGCAGATACCGGTCCCGGGACTGGGCACCTTCCAGATCACGTGTCTGACCTTGCTGTTCAGCCAGGGTCTCTTCGGATGTCTTCAGGCGGGACTTGAGATGGCAAACGGTGGTGCGGACGAAGTCGCGCAGGGGTGCGGCTCGCTCACGGAACCACTCGATCTGCTGCTCGCGTTCGGAGAGCTTACGTGCGACGCACTCGTGCCGCTTCTGTTGTAGGCGGGTGGAGTCTTCAAGCACGGAAAGTTAGTCGGTCAGCACGACTATTTCCTCCTGTTGCGTGCTAGTTGTCTCTTGCTGCGCCCGAATCGTCTCCTGCAGCGCGTGTATGGTCTCTTGCTGCGCGTAATCCTGGTGGACCACCGAGACCAAGCTGTCGCCTGCGAAGCTCACCTGCGGCTCGCTCGAAGAATACAGGGCAGATTGATGGGCGCAGATTGCATGACGCATGACGTCATGGTTGATGGATGTCGACCATGATCGAGGCTATCATGACTAATAGGTGACAACGTGACAACGGTATGATCGACCCACGCCCCAACCGCTGTCCGGCGGGGACGGGGTTCAGGGGCGGCTGTGGTAAAGCGTACCGTAAAATTGGTACGTAATTACAGTCAACTCTCTCTATTGCAGCACCAACCGTATACAAACTTTTTGGCTGCTATAGCGGATGGCTATTAATCGTGTATAACAGATTCAGCCTGTTCCCGGATGTATTGGCTGCTATAGAGAAAATTTCTGCCATTTACAAAGATCTGGGATCTTACAAAAGTGGCCCCATATCTGAATTCTACCTAATTGGCACGTCATTTGCCTTTGTTTCCCTTCACAAAGTAGATGTTCAAAGACTTCTGCTTTGATGCGGCAGTCTTGCTCGAAAGGACAAAGCGTTTGAAGCGGCGGAAGAGCTTATCCAACTCCTCTGTCTGGTCAAACTGAGATCCTTTCTCCACCATGCCAGCCAGCAGAACCTCGGCAGATTCCTGCAGCTGTCCCCAAGGCAGGGACACCGGCGGCTCCTCGTCACCACTTCCCTCGTCATCTTCCTCCACCGCAGCGGGATCAGATGACACCTCGGCCAGGATTTCTTCGTCGGAGAGATGCTCGATGGTGGTCAGAGTACCGTCGACTTGGAGGTAGGCCTGGCCATAGATGGTGGAGGAGGTGCTGTGCTGTGGAATCCTTGCCAGAAGCTCCGAAATCCTTCTGACTGGGTCGACGTCATCCGCATTGACTAGAGAAACGACGTCGATGCGACCGCGAGTGGGAAGAATTCCTGTCTTCTCCCAGCAATTGCGAATTGTTGAAGCTTGAACATCGTCCCATGACTCGACGAGCATGTCAATTGCTTGGCAAATCGTGAACTTGGCCTTGGGCTCAAAGGGATGGTCGCCGGTGGCTTCAAACTTGTCAAGAAGTACTTGATGTAGCGAGTCTTGTACTTGACGTTGAAGTTGGCGATAATCCCAGCATCGGCTTGTTGCAGATGCGAAGTGGTGTTCGGAGGGAGGAAATGAACCTGAGGATTTAGGGATTGTCAGCATCTCCGAGTTAGTTGCAACAAGGAAAAATGAAACTTACCGTCATGTTGGTCAAAAGATCTTTGTAATCGTCAACCGAATGAGGACTGGCATTGTCCAGCAGAGCAGGATTTGGCGGCTCTGACGCTGAAACGGACGGTTCAAGTCGAGAATCCAGGGTTTGAAAACGTCAGCCTTCATCCATGCTTTCTTGTTGGAAAAGTACTTGATGTGCGGTAGCTTTGTCATGTCGATATTAAGGTAGCAACGAGGTTTGGCAGAAGTTCCAATGACAAGCGGTTTCAGCTTCTCGGAGCCTAAAAAGATTTGTCCTAGCACACGTCAAAAATTCTCAAAAAGAAAGCACATGACTGTTGCGTTGAACCCGAGAAGCACGGTGATGCGGGACTTGTCCTTTATGTAGCCCTTCTCTGAGCTCTGGGCCAGTGTATTGTTCGGAGCCATTCAGAAGAACAAGCCAGTCTCATCACAGTTGAACACGTCACTGAAGGCGAAGTTATCGATGACGTTTTGGAGCTCGAGTAGGAAGGCAGGAAGGTCTTGCAGAGGGGCACTCTAAGCCTCGCCATGGAGACGGTACGACTTGATGTTTTGGCGCTCCTTGAAACGATTGAGCCAACCGTCTGAGGCTGTGAAATCGTTCTTCGCTGCATCGGGGTTGTTGACGCCAAGAAAAGCAGCAAATTGAAGGGCCTTGGATTGAACGATTGCGTCGGTGAGTACGACATTGTTGGACCTCATCTGGACAAACCAGATTTTGACAGCTTTGTCAACCTGGAAAAGCCAGCCGTAAGCACTCCAGAAAGGTCTTAAGTGCCAAACATCAAAATCTTAACTCATAGTGGAGGGGGCCACGGAACCGCTTTATGCGCTCTATGTCGCCACCCTTTGCCTCCACTGTCTTGGCATTTTGGAGGACGGAGGTCTTTTGGCGATTCAGGATATCAGTGACTGTCTTGCGGTTCATCCCAAATTTTTCTGCGATATCCTTCTGGGAAAGTGCCGGATTCTTTGAATGCAAGTCGAGAATGGCCACCTTGGTGTCAAGAGAGATGACCTGTCTCTTCTTGTCTTTGTTGTTGTCTGCCATTTTGTGTGTTGTGAGGGGAAGGGTGGAAAATGTGAGTGGAGGAATTTGGGGGAAATTGGGGGGGGGTGCTCTCCTTTTAACTTCTCTCTGGACCGAAGATTTTGCCTATTAATTAATTGATTTTTCCGGAATTTTCAGCAGGAAATGCCCCTGATGAGTAATAGGCCCCTGAATATTGTCTAGATTCTTCTACGCATTTCCAATCACCCTTTTCAAGCATTTTTAGGGGGGAAAAATCCGGGTGGCTGTTATAGAGGGAGCAGAAATGTAGTAGCGTATACTGGCCCATCGATGTTGCTGTTATAGCCGAAAAGATGCTATAGAGGGCGGATTTTGGCTGTTGGAGATCCGTATGGTCGTTTTCAGTGCTGATATACGGGAATGTTGTTATCCCGGAGGCTGTTATAGAGGGAGTTGACTTTAGGGGCATAATTATAGACACCCCTATAGGTGTAGCTGTGGTAGAGGGTACCACAAATTTTGTCGGTACATTAGTCGGTACAAAAGGTGGTACCATAGTGGGCAACACAATCGGTACCACAGTTGGTACCCCAGACGGTACAACTGTTGACACAACGGTGGCGGACAGGGACGAGGCGTGGATAGGACGTCTCAGACAATGCGACAACTGGCACGGCTATCTGACGGTAACCCGAAGGTAAGCGGTCGAATGGTCGACAAAATGCGTTGGAATGGGTAGTTCTGATTGGTTGATATTAGGTTTTTGGTAGATATTAGGATATAAGCAATAATACAGTTCTCCTTTTGCGTACGATTGCGCCGATTGTTTACAGGGACGGCAACTTAGGGCCTCCCTTCTTCTACTAAATACCTCTACGTCCCGGGAGGGAGCGCTTAGTGCATTTTTGGTCCACCGGTAGGCGTAGAGCGTGAGAACTCACCCGCAACTCCGCCCGCTGTGTCAGCGGTTCTTCTTTTAAAGGTTTTTTGGTCTCGGGAACGTGATCGAGCAGTGCGCTCTCACCTCTTCCCCTATTGGCCCGCGTTTTGGCCCCTAGTGTTCGGCTGCTTTAAGCGCCCCACGGGAACACTAGGCGGATTTTTGGTGGTAATCGTCGATCAGCCCGTCGAACACGCTGATCGACCGTCCCTCTAAGGCTTAAGTCTAGAATACAAGGTATTTTTCGGGTATTCTATTGACGGATTAAGCTTAAGGAGGCTCTGTGATCGGGCAGTGAAGATTTCCGCTGCCTGATCGAGTACCCCTTCGCCGATCAACACCAGATCATCACACTGCGACCCGCACTCATCTTCTCACAACTCGTGCCAACTAGCTGATCAGCAACTTTTAGCACCTTATCGCGCCTGATAGAGTCTGATCACCGCCGATCGACGACTCTTATTGCCTGCCCAAGCCTGAACACTGTTGATCACACCTGATCGCACGTGGTTCAAGCTTGATTGCGCCTGATCATTGCCTGATCGCATCAGTCGACTCATCACAAGTCAACTCAGTCTTGCCACAAGGAATTGTAGTGTGCCATCCCCGCCACCTGGAGAGCGACCCAAGCCTAAGCCGTCGGGTACACAAGGTGAGCAGAAACACAATCAGGCAAGGACAACCGGAGGACCCCCTTCGTCAGTCGGCAGTCCGGGCGCCGTGGTACCGCCTGATCAAGCCTCAAAAACTTTGATCAGCCGCTCCACCACAGTTGGAGTTCTCCAACTAAATTTGATTTATTGCGTAAGCAATAGTCTTGATGGGGGAGTATGTAACAGGGTTACATTCTGGTTACATTTAGTAGGTGGTGTACGTGAGTACACTACGGTTGGGGTCAGTATTGACAAGTCCGAAAGGTTTTGGACCATTGGTCATTTTAACCAATCAGGACAGGAGCCCTTGGTGGCGGCGTGGAAGCCAGCCACGTGTTAGTACAGGTGGTGTACACTACATTTTAGCTAGGTACGAATTTAGTAAGTTCTACTTAGTATTACATATAGTTTACATTACTTTTAAATTAATTTAGGCTAATTACATATTAAATATACATTCAGTTTACATTTCACTCAAAGACTACAGGACGCTCGACCTCGACCGGTCGCGCGCGTATTGAGTGTAGTAGCGTAAGGGAAGTTCTTCCCTTGGCTACCCCCTTATTAAGGTAGCCTTGTGTTAAGGCGTTATCTTGATCTAACTAGTAAACAAAGTGGAATCTTGGCCCCGCGTAAGAGAGTTCTCTCTTACTAAGCCCTTTTATAAGGGCGTATAGGCTAAGAAACGGTATATCGCCGCTTTAGGAAAGTTTTCCTCTGTGAGCTAACCGCACCGTGTGTGTACGCACCGGCTACACAATACAATCGGCTACTGCATAGAAAGCTGACCCAATATGGGTACAACCAGAGTTTTACGGATGTGTGCTTGTATTTCAAGAAGGTTAACGAAGAGACAGTAGTGGTAGGAGTAGGAGTTTACGTTGACGATTTATGTGTCACGGGGACCAACGTGGAGTGCGTAAGATATTTTTCAAGGAGATAAATGATTTGGTGATTAAAAATCTCGGGAATGTTTCGAAATTTCTCATAACGTTCAATGAAAGTGATTTATATTATCTGGATCAAGAGGTCATGATAAACGATCTACTGGTGACACATCACATGGAAAATGCGAATGTAGTCAAGGCTCCAATTGGAGAAGATTACGAGAACGAAGCAATCAAGGAGCAGCAACTACTAAAAAGTGAAGATTGCAGTGGACAGCCGACGATTCAAAGTTTTCAGTCGCTGACCGGCAGTTTGCTATGGATAGCGCGCTGTACAAGACCAGACATAGTTTTTGCGCTACATAAATCTACGCGCAGTGCGCACTGACCAACGATATTCGCGTGGATGTCGGCTAAGAAAATTTTTGGATTTCTCAAAGCGACTTCAAGTATGAAATTACGAACCGAAATCGATTAGGAACAGAACGGACAAGGTCGGAACGAAGTAACGCTTACTGGATATATTGTGACGCAGATTTCGGCGGATCAAACACTGACAAAAAGTAGACCAGTGGAGGACTGGTGATTATGGATGGAATTGCGGTGCGTTGGATATGCAAAAGTAAGTCGTGCATGCCTTTATACACAATGGAAGCTAAACTTTACGCAGCTTCAGTGGTTGAATGAGACCTAATTGGATTAAAAGAAATGGCGATGGAAAAAGGGCTACCAGTGAAGCTTCCCATAATTTTGAAATGTGACAATCAAGCTGCAATCAAGACGATCAATGGTGATAGCAAGGCGTCAAGAACAAAACATATTGAGGTGCGAGTAAAGTATTTGGTTTCAAAGGGTCGAGATGGATTGATTCAAGTGTATTACGAACCTACGGAAACTATGCTTGAAGATATATTTACGAAAAAGATGGGTCCTAGAAAGCTGAGACGTATGCAACGAGGACTTGGATTGATGTCGATGGAGAAGACGTAAGCGGATTTTCACCAGAAAGTCAAGAAGTAGTGCTGAAAGGACGCGCAATTGCTGTAACACTACGCGTCACACGAAATGGATTATTGCGACTTTTCGATGAAAACATTGTGGGCAGTACTTAACTTATGTTAGGTACACCAACTTACATATATGCATATTATTAGTTTAAGTCTTAATCTTAATACTTATAAAATCACTTCGTATTTTAACTCTAAGAACACAAGTACACAAGTGACGACTAGTACGGCTGTTGATTAGCTGTAAGTTCTCTATTACGTGGAGTGTGGAATTAGTTTCGGTCTCGTTTCGTTTACGTCGAATACTAAGTGGAATTAAAGTGGAATATAAAGCTGATTTACGTTTTATTACTGCTATTACACTGTCCTACTTTCGTTTCGTTGTGGAATTTCACGCATAAGTACTCTATTACTAGTTGGAACGTGCACGCATTCGTACCTTGAAGCGAATATGAGTGATAACGAAAAAAATCTTTACAGAGTAACGTAATCGAGACAAATTCCACACTCCACAGAGAACAATCCAATTCCGGTCAGTAGGACCGTCCTTACCAAAGAAAGTGTGTATTTGTGTACTTAAGTAAAAAATCAGAAGTGATTATATTAGAGTTAAGCCTAAACTGAATCGAATAAAATTTATATATGAAATTTGGGTGTACCCAATTCAAAATGGGTATTACCCAATTTGCTTTTGCTGAAAAGTCGCAATGACCCAAACCATCCGACGTGTGCCGCGGAGGAATTGCGGGCCTTTTCAAGACTCTTTCTCGACTTTCCAGAAAAGACAAACTTACTTCATCTCCATCACACTTACAGCCAGTCCTTGTTGCATGTTCCTATGTTTCGGAACGTTCAATCCTTTAGCGAAAATGTCTGCGAGCATGCTTTCCGTCGGTTCATATTTAACTTCGATTAATCCATCATGGCCTCATGAAACTAGAAACTTCACTCAAACATCGATATGTTTGGTTCTTGAAGTCTTGCTGTCTCCATTTAGTGTCTTGATTGCAGCTTGGTTGTCACACTTCAACTTCATAAGTAGCTTTACCGTCAAACCAATTTCCATTGCCATATCTTCTAATACAAGCAACTCACATTCCACCACTGACGCCGCGTAGAACTCACCATCATAGTTGATAGCGACACACACGACTGCCTTTTTTTGCATAACAATTGTATCGCAATTACATCCATCAACGTTAAACCTCCGGTTATGGATTTCCTATCCTCCATGGACCATGAAAAGACCGCATCACAATATTCACTTTTCGCTACTTCCTTGCGATCGCCTCCTTTCTTCTTGGTGTCAATCTCCATTCGCAACTTTAACTCCAATGTGCCCTTCAAAAACCTTAAAATTTTCTTCGTGAGATTCCAGTCAAAAATCGTCGGGCGTACGCCCTACGCGTCACCTTGTGAACCGCGAAAACGATATCTGGCCTGGTGCACTTCGCAATCCCGTCAGCGACTGGAAGTCCTTTATCGTCGGGTGTCCCCCTGCGTCACATCCACTAAAAAGCTGATGTTCTTTAAGCACCTCGTTTTCATAGTCGTCACTTATAGTCGCCTTAATTCCATTTGCATCGCTTCAATTATGCGCCGCAAGAAAGTCTTTGATCATGACCTCTTGGTAAAAAAACACGCTCTTCATAATGCGTATCGCGCATACCAAGTAATTTAGACACCTCTCCAAGGTTTATGATTCCATATCGTAAAAGAAATCTTGGACACACCTCAATTCCGTTCCTGTGACCAGCATGGCGTCCACGCAAACTCCAACAATCACAATTTTATCATCAATTCTTTTGTAGTACAGCCACACATATGTTTTACTTTGGGTGTACCCACAGTTTAGCAGCTTCCCGTGCAGCAGGCGGTTCCATAGTCATCCTGCATGCTTGAGTCCAAAAAAGCATCTTTTTCAATTTCAAAACCAGTTTTCTTACACTTTCCACTTGTAACTCGTTCATCTTGTCAGCACTTATATCCATAATGCTCGGTTTATACAGATATATTTCGTGCTCGTCTTCCAAATCATTAACGTATGCGTTGGTTATATCCCCGTGCAACGCATTCACTCTCCATTTTCTTGCTAGAGCCAAGGTAAACTTAACGGTCTTCATCTCCATTACTGCCGTAAACGTCAATTCGTAATCCACCCCGAAACGCTGCTCGTTTTCGCAAGCAACCATCCTCAGTTTAATTGTCTCCAAATCTCCATTTGCGTCAGTTTCGTTTTGAATACCCAATTGGTGTGCAATGGCCTTGCGTGTTCCGGCTTCCGGACGATATACCATACGCAGTAGCTCTCCAACACCAATATTTCATCCTTCATAGCCTCCATCTACTGCTCCTTCTTCGCACAGTTCACTGCATCCCGGTAACGCTCAGGATCGCCTTCCACAAACATGTTTACTTCTTGTCTTACTTCAGCTTGACTTTCATCAGTTTTCTGTTCTTCCACAGCATTTCGCTGTTCATATCGACGCGTCAAATGTCTTTCACGGGTCCAACGAGGTTTTTCCTTATTTAGTCTTTTTCTTGCGCTGATCAACGTTTTTTCGCCTTTCAAACGCTCTTCCTCTCGCTTGGTTTCTTTGAATGACGCACTCGCAGCTCCTTCTACCGCTGCGCTTTCACGTTCCAGCGTACTTTCGTCATCCCCACTTGAAAAAAGGTCCTTAAGCTGCCGATTTTTGTGTTTCGCTTAATGTTTCCAGATTTTTCACGTGCTGCGTGACCGTAACATTGTTGTCACGCTTAAGATAAACTTTATATCCCTTCGTTGTATCGTTCTTACCAATGATTATGCCTATCTGCGCACGATTAGTAAATGTATTCGTCCCTGGTTCCTGTCACTGTAAACAGGGAACCGAACGTAACAATCTATCCGAGATTCGGCTTGACTACAGTCAACATTTCCAGTGGCGACATTTTCTTGGAATTTGCACTTTTGGGTGTCCGATTTAGTACGTAAGCTACATATTCCGTCGCATCACCCAAGAACGAAAGATTCCAGTCACTCGCAAACAGCATGCATCGGGCCATATTCATCACGGTCCGATGCATGCGCTCAGCCTTGCCGTTACTATCTAGATTTTCGGCTTCGCTAATTTTCCTCGACACTGTAAAATTAATCAAGAGTCTTGTACTCAGCACCTTCATCTGTCCTCAACACGTGTATTTTACACTTGAATCTTTTTTCGAAAAACTCCAGGAAATACTCGAATCTATTGGCCGCCAAGTCCTTTGTTTTAGCTAGGAAAATTCGCACGTAGTTACTCTTGTAGTCGATGAATTTTATCAAATATCGGTTGCCCAACCGATCTCTCTGTGTTATCGGACCCTTGAGGTCCGAACAGACAGCTCCACGAATTCTGTCAATGGGCGCGTGCTCGACGGTGTCCTTCTTCGACTGATTATTTTCAGCTTGCTTCCCTTGTGCGCACGTTACACAGTTTCTTCGCGTAAAATCCGTGATTTTTATTCCATATCTTGGCTATTTCGCTAGCGAAATTATGGTGTCATGGCTTAGATGTCCCATCTTAGAGTGGAAATGCATAAGCGTTTTACTCTGGACATCTTTATCTGTCGATATTTCAGTTTCATTCGCGCCAACAACTGCCATTACGATGTCTTCAATCTTGTTTCCTGGTGGATCAATTATTCCTTCAATCGTTAGCACGTTGTTGTCCATTTTAACGTCAACGATACCCTACCCAGTACCTTCGTTTGAATATCGCTCAGTTTCCATCAATATAGGATAAGATACATCCTTTTTCTTCCATAACTCCGCAAGAATAATGTTTCGCTGAGATTTCCACGTAAAACACGTCCGTTTTTTTCAACAATGACTCCTTCTTTCCACACATCACGTAAATATACAGTGATCATTTCCTGTTGATCTCCAACTTCTGCCCGTTCGCTTGATAGCAGACTTCAGGCACGATATTAACATCGGTAAGGCAGTTCATAACGGACGTGAGATGCATACTTGCACCACTGTCAAGAATCTATTTATTTTCATCTATTCGCTTGTTTGTCTTGAAAACGCAAGCGCGAAATCTTCCTTTGTTGACTTCTTCTTCGGACAGTTCCCTTTTACATGTCCTACTTCACCACAGGTATAACAGATCCTCTTTCTTGACCTTTTATTCTCGCCGCGCCTATGTTAACAGTGCCTCCTCGGTGCTCTAGGCCCTTTTTCATCAAAGTCTACGGCTTGGACGAACTGGCGCAATTCCTTTCCCTACCTCAAGTAGTCAAGCCTTTTTTATCATACCTAGAGATGAGTATTTCCCTCATCTCCGGTGCCGCGTGATAAATCATGATGTTGAGCACCAACGATTCACAGCTCGATCCAACAGCATACGCAATAGCCATCAGGTATAGGTAGCTGTCCGACCATGACCTTTTCGCACTCTTCTTGCACATAAGAGATTAATTCCTTGGTCCGGCGTGATTTGTACGTTGAAGACGCATATCATCTTATCCATTACGTACCAAAGAGCAGGTTCTAACACCACCAACCTTCAGCTTTCCTGTTATATCGGGACTTTGCTGAGCGATTCAAATAATGTCACAGCAGGTCAACTTTGACGTCCTCGGGCCATTGATACCCGCACGCTGCTTCTGCGAGGCTAATCTGCCTCAGTCTTGAAAACCTGAACACAGTCTCCTTTCCTTCAAACGGCCTTATTTGGAGCTTCTTCTCCTTTGGCGAGGGGTTTCTTATCAAACCAAATCCCTGCTCTTGCACATTTCCATACCCGGCATATCGCTGCTGTTGTGCGTTCTGACGCTGTGCGTACTGACCTCCAGCACCTAGATTTCCACCTCTCGGGAACGCATCTGTGCCATCTTGGTAGATATCTTCGAAACTCTGCCTGCCTCTCAAACCCGTAAGAAAATCTCTCTTGTCTTCTGCACTGTCGCCGAGCGAAGCCATGCTCATCTTCGTGTCTGCCTTAGGCGCCTGCAACGTGTTTTTATCTTGATCCTCCTAGCTCTTTGAAACTTCAATCTTGTCAAGTCGACCCATGATCGATGCTAATATTTGCATCATACCCGACTCCTGATTCACCCCTTCAGGCTTGGCTTTCTCTTCCAAGCTGTCTCGGTCCCGGTTTGGGATCATAACCTGTTCGACATCGCTCATGCTTCACTCGTTTTGAGGCCTGCATCGAATCCAACTGCAGAAGATATACTACAAAGACAACTTCCAAACAAAACAAACCGGAGTAGCAACGCGAGGAAAAAGTGAATAAAACAAACTTTATTTCTCCACTCAAACTCCACTAACGATATCTCCACAAAGTAAACGTGACCAAAAAGTAATTCCATGATCCACAAAACACCACGCTGTCAGTCTTTCCATACTGACAGCTGTACTTGCAATGAAAAGAGTACTAGTATTCTAGAAGGAAAAATCGGAAGTGAGTATATTAGAGTTAAGCCTCAACTTCATCTAACACAGTGTATATATGAAATTTGGGTGTACCCAGTTCAAAATGGGTACTACCCAATTTGCTTTTGCTGAAAAGTCGCAATGACCCAAACCGTCCGACGCGTGCCGCGGAGGAATTGTGGGTCCTTTCAACAACTGGTGGGGCGCTTGTTGTGGATCTCGCGGTGTCTAGACCTGACATATCTTTTTAGTAGACAAAACAAATGCGCATGCATGCGGTGAACTGCTTGATTTTAAATGGCAAATCATGTGGCTGCGTAGCTAAAAGGGTACGACAGAATTAAAATTGATGTTGAAATAACATGATAATGGCAATCCGTTGCCCTTGCGTATTGATATCTCTAGCGATGTGCATGTTAAAAGTAGATACCCGTTTTTCGAGGTAGTCATATCTGACGACACTGCAGTAAGATGGTACATCTTACTGAATCGGTTACAAAGCCCCATATCTTGTCTTCCATTTTTTTCGGCATAAGACCAAAACCAAAGTCCATGGAAAATGGATTCTGTTAGTGGTATCCGCGCGGATTGCGCACATTTTAAGCGATGGAAATCACTCAACCGCGAACGTACTTGCGTACCCACTTGAATGGTTTCTCCCGTAAAATCCGTTCGCTAGAGAAGCGTATGACTTCTCCCGACTCTGATGCCCCGAAGCTGGTTCATCATGATATATAATCATAATGTCATGTTTGAGGTTATCATATTTGGAAACAACGATGCGACTTTCTTCATATTGTTTTTCGCTGTTGAGCAGCATGCCATCGTGCGGCATAAGAAATCTGGAAGTTCTTTGCACTTCTTGTCTAATTAAGTCTAAAAGTTGTGCTTTATAAATCGCCAGCAAGAAGGAGACCAAGAGTGCCAAGAAAAAGAAGGCATGGTCAAGAGAGCGGCATGTAAAAATAGACGAGTCTTGTAACAGGGTTACATTTGGTTACATTTGGTTATATTTGGGTATGTTGTGTACATAAGTACACGACGGTTGAGGTCAGTATTGACCGGTCCGAAAGGTTTGGACCTATTGGTTATTTTAACCAATCAGGGCAGGAGCCCTTGGTGGTGGCGTGGCAGCCTGCCACGTGTTGGTACACAGGTGGTGTAGATTACCTTTCGGCTAGGTACGAATTGAGTAAGTTCTACTTAGTATTACATATAGCTTACATTAGTTTAATTAAATTAGGCTAATTACATATTAAATATACATTCAGTTTACATTTCACTCTGAAGACTGCTAGGCGCACGACCTCGTCCGGTCGCGCGCGCAGTGAGTGTTGTAGTGAAAGGGAATACCTTCCCTTAACTACCCCCTTATTAAGGGAGCCTTGTATCAAGGCGTTTGTTTATATCAACTTGTAAACCAAGGGAAATCTTGGCCCGAGTAAGAGAGCAATCTCTTACTAAGCCCTTTTATAAGGGCGTATCGGCTAAGTAGCGGCATATCGCCGCTTTAGGAAAGTCTTCCTCTGTGCGCTAGCCGCACCGTGCGTATACGCACCTGCTACATCTGGTAGCACTTGTAGTCAATCCAACACCTGTGTTGGTAGACGACAACATCCTCTGCAAAGGATGATTTAGGACGATTGGTATAGGTTAACCCTCGTCCAGCAGGAATCCTTTAACAGGCTGTTATCCATACTGGGTGACAAAGGCATGCAGCTCCTAGTGGAGCAAGGCCATGATGCCGTAAACGAGAGGGTTAACGCCCTCATCGCACATGGGGCGAATTTTCGTGGAAATCATTCCACGTCCACGGGGGTGCGCCCTCCGTTGTTCTTTAAGATAAAGGAATTCACCGGCGAAAAAGGTTATAACCTTTATGTGTGGCTTCGAGAGGTCGAAACGGACTTCGCCACAGCGAATGTGATCGCGGATCACTTTCAAGTTGACTTGCACTGACCCATCTTACGATTAAAGCCCGTACATGGGCGTTTACGTGTTCGGATTCGGTCACGGACGTGTTCCCAACCTGAGAAGTCCTTAAGCGAAAGCTTATGGACATGTATGCCACTCCTGATCTGGTTTTACAGAATCAGCTGGCGTTTTTGAGGTGCCGTCAGGGCACTAGGGACTTGGAGACATACGTCCAAGAACTGAAGACATTGTTGGCAGGGATGCACGCGAAAGCTCATTAGGACGGTGTGTGCATTCCCGTGTTCATAGGAGGCCTGAAAAATAGGCGAGCACGTTCGGAGCTCTGCCTATACCGAACCAATCTCTGGGGTAGGCTTTCAAGATGGTGTTTAACGACGAAAGGAACTCTCGTTCCTCTAAGGTGGGTCCCGAACCCATGGGCCTTATTCAGGTCGAAGCGGAAGAGAAACCTTCCGCTAGGAGTCACTCTGACACCTTTCTGCAGGGCTTCGAAGCGGAGCTTCTTGCAATTCTGCAGCAGCATGTGCCGCTGAGATGCTTCGTGTGTGGAAGCACGGATCATCTGCGGAACAGATGTCCGAAAAATCCCCAGCGAGACACTCACTATAAGGGTCCGAGTTCGGGTAAAAAGCCCTTGTCCAAGCCTTCAGGAAACGACGGCTCCTAAGAGGTGCGGGGCACCCTAGCGGGGATCCCTCAGTGCTGTTAACCCCCAGGGTAGGGGCCGACGGAACAAATCCCCGAGGGAAACGGTACTTGCTAGCACCGAGTTGGTATACCAGAACGGTTTGCTGGTCGTCCTTGCGGACGTGAAAGGCTTTTATAAGCCTTGGAGAGTCTTGATAGACTATGGAGCGTCTGACAATTATATCACACGAGCTTCTGTTGAGAATAGTAGGCTGTATGCCGAGGCCCTAGAGGCACGTTCTCGTGACCATGACACGGCCCGTCTAGGGACGGGCGTAAAGGTTTCTGTGCCCAAGGTCTCGATTGACCTTAAGCTGAAATTTTCAGACTTTGACAGCTTAGAACGTTGCCTAGTCCTGGATTTGGACTCGAGGTATGACCTCATTCTGGGCATCAAGTCGCTGGAACGCCACGATCCATGGATAGACTGGAAGTCTAAGTCCATTTGATCAACGCACCCGCGGTCGGGTGAAGGAAGCATTGGCTAGTCATGAACCCACCTTTGCTCGATCGCAAAAGCGATTCTGGCGAGAGATTCCAGAGATTGGGATGTCTGAAATGATCAGTCCCAATGAGGTCAAGGAAGTATTCCTTGACGAGGGGGATTCGGCGGTTAATCCCTACGCCGATATAGGCGAGACAGGTGTGTCGCCAGTGGTAGAGGTGGATTCCTCTGAGGTGAAGCGTGAAGCACTTCCTAGAGAAGAGACCCGTAGTTTGTATCTTCTTCAGGTCGGGGCTCCCGACCACGCCGTGTTCGGCAAAAAAGTTGTGACTCCAGTGGTAGGGGTAGAGAGACCCCTGTGGTTAAGCGCGAGGCGCTTCCAAGCGGAGAGACCCGAAGTTCTTCTCTTCCGCACGTCAGAATTGATTCCGACCACGCCGTACTAGGTGAGACCAGCGAGTCACCTGTGGTAAAGGCAAAGACCTCTGTGGATAGGCGCGATGCGCTTCCAATAGATGGGGCAATTGACTCCCCCCATCTGGGTCCCGGGATGAGTCCCAAGACCAGTAGTCAGCAGTCCTATCGGATGCTGAATAGTGTGACAGGTGTTGTCACGGAAGGCGTAAGCCTTGAACGGTTGCCTGGGGTAGGCGAACTGTTGTCGTTGGAGGAGATGTCCTTCAACGAGTTTGAGACTGCTGTAAAAGCAGGTGATCTCGACGAGATCATCGTGTTGCGTCCGGAAGAGAAGTTGAACTCCTCATACACGATGGACGAGTCAGTTTTGGTGCAAACCAAACAGGCATTGAATGCCCGAAGCGGCCTCAAGATCTTTGTGGATCCTGACGACCGTTACCATTCTTTACTTAAGTAATTAGGAGATGTTATTAGTGACAACCCGCCGATGGGATTGTGGTGGATTCAAGTTCAAAAACGAACACCTTAGTGTCGAGAACCTGACCACCATCGTGCCCGGCATTCCAACTTACGGGGGGGTACCCCGCGAACCTTCGCCTTCGATCCGATCGGATCGTCCGCTGCTGGCAGACGACGGATCATCAACACAGGACGCCTGGTCCGATTTGTTCTTCATCTCAACTTGTGTACCCGATGGAATTGGCTGGTAACACACTTGGTGGATCGTCGCCGTAAATGGATGCGGTCTTAAATGCGAGAGACCGTGCTGGGTAATGTACCCTGGGCGGAACTCTTCACACTGGGTACGGGCAGACCAGTTATACTCCAAGTAAATATACTCCAAAGGGCAGATCGCTCTAACGATCGTAGAGCCCAACCAATACGAGAATAACAGACCAATACTCCAATATAGAGATCCAAACGAGAACGTGATAAACTCCACGAACGATATCTCCACGAAACATTCCAATACTTGTTACACGTTCCAAACGTGCGTGACTTGAACTTGTGAAGCCGGCCAACGTGTACTCCCGTCGAGGGACTTCCGGCGGGCCAAGTGCGTCCGTAACGCGTCCCGGCTGGGTATAATGAGCTGGAGGGGATTATTCGACCCTCCGCTCCCAAACGCTCTGCGGCGTGAAGAGGCGACTGATGTACGAAGCGAAAAATCTAGCGACTTCTTGTTGAGTTTAAGTGAGGCCTAAACGATAAAACCAAAACCAAGCAAAACCAAAACTAACCTACCTACGGTTCCCGATATGTACACACATGAAAATATGTAAGTACACGCAATATTATGTGACTTACCAAAGTCCGTGTTCTTGACACCTCTTGCACATGATAGGCTTAAAGGCCTCCTGGATTTCCACCAATCCGATCGCCGATACGCCGATCGGTCTGCTGCTGACCGGAAGCGACCAGAATTCTTGAGTACGCTTCACCACAGGATTACCACCGTATCGGGTAGTCCGACATGAAATTGACTTGGTTCCTGGAACCAAATACTGCGTCGCTAGACAGTGGCCTCTCCCCAAGGAGCAATACGACGTCATCGACGCATTCTTCAAGGGAAAAGAAGAGGCAGGGATGGTACGGGAGAGCAAGTCTCCTCATTCATTTCCCATTTTTGTGTGTTCGTAAACCGAACGAAAAGTGGCGCATTGTGCATGCGTACAATAAGCTGAATGCATTTACTGTACCAATGCAAACTCCGATTCCTCGGAAGGATGTCCTCCAGAACAATATGGAAGGCTGTACTGTTTACAGCGACTTAGATCTGGTGGACGGGAACTATCAGGTACTCATGCCAGCATCCGATATTCCGCTTACAGCGGCCAACACGCATAGTGGAATGCTGTGGGAGTGGATTGTTATGCCACAAGGGCTTTCGAATTCACCAGAGACGTTTAATCGCTTGGTGACTCAACTCTTCCGCCCTCGTAGAAAGTACGCTCAGACGTACTTCGACGATATATTCGTTCATAGTCGTGCTGAAGGCGACTCGTCTGATGTTCAGACGCACCTGATACACCTGGAGCGGTGCTCGAATGTATGCGAGAGCATAAGTTATATGCAAACGCATCCAAATGTATCTTTGGTTCTGAGTAAATTCCTTTCCTCGGATGCTTCATCGGTAAGGATGGAGTCACAAGTACAGCGAGAACTACGCTGAAATGGCGAAGCCATTGACGGGCCTCCTTTAGAAGGATGTTGACTGGTGTTGGGAAACCAAACACCAAAACTCTTTTGAAGCGGTTAAGGGGAGCTTGTTAAAAGCTCCCGTTCTTGCTCTCCCAGACTCTGGGAAACCTTTTAGCGTCGTCTGCGACGCCTCCTATTTCGTAATCGGATGTTATTTGTTACAAGCAGAAGAGGCGGGACGGGAACGCGTGATTGCGTTTGAGTCGAGTCAGATTAAAGCTGCAGAACGGAATTATCCCATTCATGACAAGGGGCTACTTGCTATGAAGTATGCCCTTGTCAAATTTAGGTTTCACCTACTCGGCTCAAACCCGTTCGTGGTTTATAATGACCACGCGTCCTTACGGACAGCGACAAAGTCGCCTCATCTATCGCAACGGATGGCCCGTTGGCTTCCTTCTTTGCGGAGTACAACTTTGAGGTTAAGTATAAACCTGGCAAGCAGAACGTGCTTGCAGACGCGTCGTCGCGTCGTCCCGATTACGAGCTCGCTCACGCGACATTCTTCACCTCGTCTGTGGTGGATCTCATACGCCAGGCGCATGAGAAAGACCCACAGTGTACGGCGCTTATCAGTGCGTTGGTTGGAAAGGGACTTGGCTCGTCTGAGCCTACCCTGTCAAGTCGAGCTAGAGCTCGGTTACACCGTTACAGTTACTGTGGCGGTGTGTTATATTATAGCACGAGCGCGGAGGACACTCCGCGGGTGGTTGTTCCTCATGAGGAGGAACTAAAGTATAGAGTCCTCTTTGAGACACATGACTCCCCTACCGGGGGTCATTTATGTCGGGATGAGACCTACAGCGCTTTAATCGCTTTGTATTAGTGGCCCAAAATATATAAGTAGGTCGGTGCGTATGTTCGCACCTTTGAGACGTGTCAGAAAGTCAAACCCTCTGCAGATTCAGCGGCGCCTTTGGCGAGATTATCCGTTCCGACGGAGTGTTGGAAATCCATTAGTATGGATTTTATCTTCGGTTTTCCGAAGGATAAGGCCGTTAACACCGGCATATTGGTCTTTGTAGACCGTTTGAGCAAGATGGCTCACCTGGCGGCTGTGCCAGAGTCCATTGATGGACAAGAAACAGCGAAAGTGTTCCTAGACCGTGTCTTTCGACAGCATGGTCTACCCGATTCCGTTGTTGAGGATATTCTCCGTAGTTTATGTCCGGATTCTCCAAAGAGTTGGAGTGAGATGCTTCCTATGGCCGAATTCGCTATAACTATTCGGTACAGGCATCTACGGAGTTTACCCCGTTTTACGTGAACGGATTAGTGAATTCGAGGGTTCCGTTGATGGCACGTGTGTGTGTCCCAGTGCTTAACGGGGGAGGATTCCCTGATGTCATCCCTGTGTCTGTGCGAAAGCACATCGATAAGATTTAATCGACGTGCATTCAGGATATCAATTAAACCCTGAATTTCGGCGGGTACGGAAAAGCCACCGTACCCCCGCAACTCCTCCTCTGACAGACGAGGAGCGCTCTGCGTACACAGCGGGCAAACGAGGTGAGAAGGGACACCACACTTTAACCCTTCTTTGATGCAAGCAAAATGGATGTATTCCCTTTTGCCTGTTCGCGAGTGCCTTAAAAGCGCCCACGCATTACGTGAACTCTATTCGCGTAATCATCTGGGCTTTTGTTGTAGTTGTCAACAAAAGTGTTCCAACTCTGAGTCAGGGCGTCTTTATCGTCCCTGTTCCTCCTTGACCCTTTCCGGCTCGAATAATATCGAACCTGGAAAAAGAGGTCAATAAAGTACAGACGTCTATCGTCTGTACTTCGATCGAATCGACGTGACTGAATGTCTTCGCAGTCATCCAGCACGTTGATAACAACGCATATTGGCAATCCCGCTTACGGTGACCGCCACTGTTGGGGGCAATAGCCCATCCAGGGGTCCAAAACCCCACTTTGTACGGAACATGTGGTTCCGTACGATGATACGCTTCAGAAGCGGCAGGCACCGCTTCTGTTCAAGCTCTTTTAGCAGGCGGATCACCGCCTGCTTCAACACCACGCGCAGGGGTTAAATCACCCCGACGTGGAGAAGTACTTGGTCCAGGTGGGGCTCTGCGTTCCCGCAACCACCTGTGATAATCATTGTCGCTGTCATAGCTGACAGCGACACCAGAGTCGTCATCGCTGTTAGGCGATGAGCACCTAGCGAGTTTCGACTCGCTAGATCCTTTAGTGGGGACATCTGTATCCCCATCACTTTGTTCGGAGTCAGAACTCCCGAACATGACCCTCTTGGCAACACGCCATTCGGAAGTTGCCATCATGCGAGATGTTGCATTAGCAACATCTCCCTGTTTCTTGTCAGATGCCGCCTTAGCAGCATTTGTCTTCGAAGACCGTACGTCTTCCGACCTTTGCGTAGTTGACGCTGCTAATGCAGCGTCACCGTTGTCACTCAACACCTCAGCACCTAGTGCTGAGGCGGAGGAAGAAGCTCCTTCATTGTTTTCAGCAGCGCTCTTTAGAGCGCCGCCGCCGTGTGTCTTGACCATCGAGTCGATGGTCAATCAGTTGGTGAATGAGAAATTCTGACCAACAAGTGCCACCCATGATTGGCCAAAATAAGAATTATTATTGGCCAACCACCTTAAGTGGGGGGTGATGTAATGGGGTGCCATTACATAATAGATATTCAAGTTAGAATATCACAGTTTAATTTCAGACGCGTTGTCTGAAATTTAAATAAGAGATTATAAGTTATTATAATCTAAGAAGGAAAAGTCGATTCGGTATAAATACCGAATCTTGCAGGTTAACTAATAGTACAGTTAGTTAAAGACTTGATATTATTATATTAATTAGTTAGTTACTATACTATTAGCCTCTAAACCACCCATAAAATAAACACTCTTAATTTTGCGTTCTAACCCACAAGTGTATATTAATATATTTACTTTAATTATAGGATTAGTTGTTACCAACTAATCCTGCCCTAATTGTATTGCGCGCTTCCTCGCAAAATACAGTGTAAGCCTGTAACAGGATCAGTCCTGTTACAACCACTATCACTGCTACTTACCTCAAGTGCCGTTCAAAGCATATATATGCGCAAGATATACGCGTAAAGGGCGCAAGGGACTTGCATCTTACGAATCGTTTGGGATTGCAATAAAAGTTGTGTTATTTATTTCGCTAGCGCACGATAGTACTTTACGATGTGCCTTGGTGGTAGAACCTATCATACCGTCTTGTTTTTGCTTTTGACGAATACATTGGGATTCTTGGTTGGTGTCTTTGGTGCTGCTTATTGGAGTGGATTAAACAGATTGCATTTCTTTTGTAACCGATGTGACCATTTAATGTGACTTTGGACTCAGCAGTGCATAAGGCGGAATATACGATACCGTCTACAACTTGAATGAGAATGGGACTTGGTACAAGTGGAGCAATTAACGTTTTTTTCACTAGCTTTAATCAGTTGTTGATTTGACTTGTAAAATCAAAATTCTACCTGTCAAATTTGACTACAACAACGATCGCTTCTAATTTTGCATCGAAATGACATTTTATTTGCCGGTTAGCTCTAACCCTTGCTAAACAACTCGAGCGGTTTGATGAATTGGTCGCATAAACATGAGCACATAGGTCAAGAATCAGGCCTTAAGAGGAAGTGTTGCGCATTTATTATGCACGCGTCGCAATCCACAGCAATTACTGCCAACGAAACTTTTTATTTGTATTTGAGAGGAGATATGGCCGTTTCGATGGCATCAACCTTTTACTCACATGCAACTGCAGGACGGAAGTTATTCTACCAGAGACGGCGACGTGCGCAGCACATAGTCGACGGCGTTGATGCCCATGGACCTGTATAGGTACTGGCGTAAGCCCATCCATGGTCATCTTCCTTTTTCCTTGAATAAGTCCATCCAGCTCCTTCTAGTCGTTCAGGAATTCCGGTGCCACGTCATCTTATTGTCAGCAAGTATTTGCAGTTCATAAGTTCTCTAATGACGACGTTCTTTGTTATGCGAGGTACCCACTTGCCATCTATATAGTATTCATTTTCCCATACACAGAGTGTCTTCTGTCCATCCGTATCGACTACAAAACAAACGTCTAGCAGGATAGTCGTTTTCTTGTCCGACAACGTGCAGGCTTGTTTTAATGACTCAGGAACTTAGTTGTGGCGGAAGATGGGGTGGAAATAGCAAAAACAGGGGCGGCAATAGCAATTTCTTACTTCTGTTCGTGCTAACAAGGTGTGTGTATGACCGCAGGATCTCATTATATTTATGGATTCTTTTTACATTAATACTCCCGTCTTGACAAGTGGACTTTGCTGGCGCTAACACGCCAACGCGCTGCAAAGTGAGAGCACGGAACCCCATAGACACTAATACGCCTGTGCCGTTCTACGAGCATATAATATGCGCATACACACTTGTTGAATAGCACTCGAATCTAAAGGTTAGATGTAGTCGAAAACGTAGATCGTAAACGTCCAATATTCAATCCAATATAAAGCGAAAGGTAATCACACTTGATATTTCCACAGTCAAACACAAACAAATTTTGGCTGCGAGAAAGGTATCAGTGTGGTGAAGTGTACCACAAATTTGGTCACTTTTGGTCCAGGCAGCT
>CM047589.1:2218388-2241454 GCA_026184515.1 Peronosclerospora sorghi | reverse complement strand
TTGGTCTACTTCCTCAAGTTTAAGTCAAGTACGTTTGGAACGTGCTATTCACTTGATTGGTCTTTACGTGGAGATATCTTTTGTGGAGTTTCACGGGCATATTGGGTCTTCACGTGGACATATTGGCTCATTATAACATTGGTTGGAGTTTAGACTGGTTTTGGTCTTCTCTCATATTGGTCAGGGGCTAGACTGGTTGATTGGTCTACACTCTATTATTTCGTATTGGTCAGGTCTAGATCGTTTGGACGATCTACCTATTGGAATTTATCTTTTGGAAGTGTTTCTGGTCTGTACGTACCTGGGGTGAAGCGTTCCGCCCTAGGTACACCTAGCCAGCACGGTCTCCGATATTAAAGACAGAATCAGATCGATCTGCGATCCCGATCCACCGAGTGTGTAACTAGCCCATTACATCGGGTACACAAGGTGAGATGAACTTAAGTGAATCGGACCAAGTGTCTTTGGATGATGACCGGTCGTCTGCCAGCAGCGGACGATCGAACCAGATTTCGAGTGGAGGTCCGCGGGGTACCCCCCCCCGTAAGTTGGAAGGCTGGGCACGATGGTGGTGGTCAGGTTGTCGATACAAATGTATTCGATTTCGAACTTGACTCCACCACAATGTTGCGCGTGCCCGGATCACTTGGTGATCGTGGATATCACCGTGAGTTGTCATCAAAGATTGAATTTGAAGATTTGAATTTGGAATCGTTCTGGAAAGGGCATAAGGAAAGGCTATCACCTTACGTCTTCGTTCTCGATAAAGATGGAGATGTCCGGTCTGGCCTGGTGGAGGACCAGATCGGGATTAATATTTTTTTTCCTCCCCAAAAGGCTCCCACCGGAGCCGATCGGGACTATAGCAAGTCATGCTATAGTCCCGGAAGGGATCAGGACCAAGGTCCTGATCCTATGTATGTGCATAAAAAAGTTGATGGAAAATCAAAAGACAAAAAATACTTGGAAGCTGATCAGAACGATCAGGCCAACCTCCCCAAGGTCCCCAAGCTACCCAAATTCCCAAGAAAGGGTTGTGAATGCCGGCCGACGAAGACGACCTCGAAGAAGAGTCGCAGGTCGGAGATGGATGCATCACTGAAGAAGACCGAAACAAGATGTACTACATTTTTGAGCTGAAACGATTTGTTCGTTTTGACGTGGTCTCTCGGGTGTTGAACCTCCAGATCCCCGACCGTCTTCTCGGTCCCACTACCGATCCGGTCCAGAGTGATCGCCCATTACTGTTGGTGAAAAACTTGGTGGCGATGTTGGCGGAGGTTGGCATTAAAATGCAGAACCCCGCCGATGTCCAAAAACTATTTGAATTTGAGACTTGGAGGCTGAAATCGTCGATGTAGACCTTCCACGACCATTTGGTCCCACTGATGGGGGCGGTTCGCCGCCCAACTCCCACCGCAGCAGTGAAGGTCGCTGAAGCCTCCACAGCGCTTGTCGACATTGGTTCTGATGACGAATCGGTTTATCAGTCTCCACCGGCCTCAAACAGCTCATCAGAGTTGGAGACCGGTGTCGAGCGGATGACCATGGAGGCGGACCATGCCCAGCCGGAACAAAAAAAGGACGTGCGGCAGCAAATAGCTGCTTGCCAGTCGGGGCTCCATCGACCCCCACAGGCCTCAGTTCCGCAAAAGGAGGGTATCAACACGTTGCCCATGACTCCTGCTAACGTCCAAGCCATGTTTGAGACGATGATGGAGCGTTTAATGGAAGACCGGGTTAGGCCACCTCTGCGCCTACATGTCCAAGACCGGTCTACCCAGCAAAGTGCCAATGTTTGCCGAGATGTGGATATGAAATCGGTAACATCTGTGGACAAGCCCACTCGAAGTGATAAGCAAGGAGGCAAAGGGAAGCGCAATCCGCAACCGGCCAGACCGCGTAGACCAAGCAAGACAAGTGACTGTGACATGGAGTCGGTCGGCGGTCTTGACGACCACTGTGGGCCAGACGGTACGGGCGCTGGCAAGCCACGCAAGGCTAACCTAGCCTCCACTACTGCTTACTACTTTGGATCTGCTGCGATTCCGCGCATCCGTATGGCCGCGACGACCGACCTCAAGGACTTCACCGGCAAGGATGCTGATGAAGACCAGTCCCGGTCTTGGTTCAGTCGGGTCAATTCTGCGTTTCTGCGAGACCAGACCCCAAAAGGCGAACGTTGTTTAATCTTCCGGGATTTGTTAAAAGGACCGGCTGCCATCTGGATCCAACAGTTAGGTCGGGATGCCCGGTCTGACTGGGACCGGATATGTGCAGAGTTTGAAGGGCAATATTGTAACTCCGGATTTTCGAGTGCCCGCAAGTATCACCATATGCAGAAGCGGAGCGACGAGAAACCGATCGAGTATTTGCATCGGTTGAACGTGGCTGCACTTCGTGCCGGCATAACAATTAAAGAGAATAACCCGCCGAACGGTGCTGCTCTGGAACATGTGGGTCACTACATTAGTACCCTGGACGATCAAGAACTGGCGGACCAGCTTACTCTGCTGAGTATTAGGGACGCGGGTGAAGTTGAACAGACTCTACGGACGCTACAGCAGTCGCGTAGCATGAGGGCGAAGAGTGCTGGTGGATCAGGTCGCTACTGATCCAAGACCCAGACCCAGACCGATCCGGTCAAGATACCCTGGACCAGACCGACCCGAGCGGTCAAGGCGATCGTAGCCGAAGACAGCACGGGATAGGAAGGGGAAAGTGGAAGTCAATCCAGCCAGGAGTCATCGGATGAAAACCAGTATCGTTACGTCTATGTTGCGGGACCTGCCCCGAAGACCAGGTCGAAGTCCGACCAGGTAGACCGGAAGGGAAGGAACGGAAACAAGTCCGATCCGGACCGACCTCGTCAGAAGTGCTCCCACTGTGGGTCGATCAAACATGATGGTCCAAATTGCTGGAAGGACCACGACTAAGGACGCTAAATGATCGAGTAATGAAGGCATTGAAGGACCACCCCAACCACGAGCTATTGCACGTGAAACGGGACTGGAACAGAAGCGCCGACTACCTCGCGACCAAAGCCATGCAAGACCAGACAGGGGCTACAATCACCGAGAAGGCCGTTCTGGATGAATTGGTGAATATAAACAGGATCCCAGAGGTGATCGGACCCAAGAACGCCCCAGTCCAGGTGCATGTGATGGTCGCGACTAGATAGATCGAAAGCTCAGAAGTCTCGCCGACCGTTCCCGAAGGAAAGTTTGAACGAATATGCAGTGCAACAGTTAAGGATGGAACGTATCCTCAAGGCGCAGGACGAAGAAGAATGAATTATGAACCTGAAGACCTACTTGCGTGGTGAACTGTCCAAGTTGACGAACGATCAAGCGAAAGAGTGCATCAAGATCGCGGATAGCTAAGGAGTGGATGATAATGGATTATTGTATTACTGCCGCGATGCCGACCAAGACAGTGCAGACCGGGACCGACTGGCGAAATTAGTGATTCCCGAGTTGCTGCAGCCGGATGTCCTTCATCACTATCACTTGAGTCTAGAAGGGGGACATCAGGGCATAGGCAGGACCTACCACAAGATCAGGTCCCACTTCCACTGGAGAGGTCTTTTCCGCAGTGTGCAGAAATATGTGGGCTGTTGCACGGATTGCGAGACCGGAAAGGGTAGACCGGTAATCAAGGGGCAATCGCCCGGAAATATCGATGATAACTACCCTTTCCAGGTCATAGCGATGGACCACATACCGTCACTGCCTATATCGACGCGCGGCAACACTGATCTGCTGATCTGGGTAGACCTGTTCACTGGTCTAGTTATTGCGAAGGCAAGTGCATCTCGGTCTGCGGAGCAGATCGCCCAGAGCTACGAAGAATGTGTGTTCCGAAGATTCGGCGCCAGCGAGGTCATCAGGAACGATCGGGAACCCGGTTTATGGCCGAGGTGTTCCGGTCGTTCAATAACATTCTGGGCCAGAAACAGAGTGCGACGATGGCATATCGTCCGCGAGCAAATGGATCGGCGGAACGCATGGTGCAGACCATAACGAGGGCGATCAAGATGTACGTTGCTGACCCAGACCAGCGAGATTGGGACGAGTATGCAGAAAGGCTGGTGTTTGCACTCAACTCGTCGACCGATCGGGTCCGAGGAGAAACGCCTTTTTATCTGACATATGGATGGGACCTTCGGTCGACACTGGAAGCTGCGATACCTATCGGTTGTACCCGGACCCGCGATCGCGATGCTCGACGCTGGCTCATGCAGGTCCAAAAACACTACCAGCATGCAAAAGAAGTCGTCAACGAAGAGCTGCGTCAGGCCACACAAGACCGGGCAGACCGGACCAATGACCAGGTCCGACCCCACGGTATAGAACCAGGGGCGAGGGTATGGCTATACCTAGACCGAGTGAAAGAGGGCTATGCGAAGAAGCTGGCTCACATGTGGCACGGCCCTTTCCGTGTTGCCGAGCTGATCGGTGAGCACGCTGACCATCTAGTAACAACTGGTACAGATTACAAGGTCTTCCCGATCGTGCATGTGTCCAAGTTGAAGCTGGTCCGAGAATTTCCTGATCGACCCAAAACTCCCTGTCTGGTAGACGAAGAAAAAAGATTTGATTTCGATGAATCGTTACTTCCCGAGGACAGTTTGGAACGACCATTAGAGGAAGACGAGTTTGAAGTGGAGAAGGTCTTGGATGTTCGGTCGACCAAGAAGACCAGGTTCGGTCGGACTCACCGAGAGTACCTGGTCCGATGGAAGGACCATGATGAATCAACTTGGGTCGACGAGCTCGACTTGAATTGTGGGGCTCTTCTACGAGAGTTCAAACGAGAACGAGTCAGTCGTAATCGCTTCGCAGTGATGCAGACCCATGAAGACCAAGACCAAGACACGCAGTAGCATCGGTCGGTCTAGACCGGTGTGAAGATGTGGAAGGTCCGGAGTTGATGTGAAATTGTGATGAACTGTGACGGATTGGAATAGCGGAATGATGAATGTGATGACTATTTTTTCGTGATGGGAGTGGAACTGCTTACGATAACGTGTTCGGTGCAACTATGGAGAGAGTGGTAAAATTAGTTCAAGTGATTTGATGATCAGATATGTGACAAATAAATGATGACATACATTACGAGCTATCTCGTCGACTACCTGGGACTTCATTCGCTATAACCCCACAGGCGGCCGATGGTCAGCGCCGGATGGCATGCAATTTGGTCTTGAAATTGGTTGCGCCAGGGTTCCTTCTGGTCAAGCTTGACCAAAGCATCCTTGAGGTCCGCGACCGGCTAAGGGCAATCAAGACCGGGGTACCATATGCCGTCATCGGCTAACAACCTGGTCTTCTCAACGCGACGCCTTGGCAGTGGCCAGACCAGATCGGGTCCTTTGAGAAGTCGGCAGTGGCCATACCAGATCGGGTCGTTCGAGGGTCGGCAGTGGCCAGACCAGAAGGAGGTATAGTCAAGTCAACTTTTAATGCCCACGACAAAGCATGACGATGTCGAACAGAATTCCCGGGCAGAAAAGTTGGTTTGGGCGCGTCGACAGCCAGTTTCGACGACCCTTTATCGATGTCACCCTCCGAGTGCGCCACTTGGGCTTCTTATGACGTCGGCTCTTCAACTGCGACAGCGGACCGACGATGCTAAGTGGATATGGATTGAGATAAAGCGGGAAGGAGATCATCTGAACCCACCGATCCACCCTCCGAAGCCGCCCCAGGCGAGACCAATACCGACTTGGTCCGAACGGCAAAACGGGTCGAGGGCGCGCGATTTTTGGAGTCCTTCCTCTCCGTAACTGCATCCTTCACCGCACTTGGGAGTTACGCCCGTATCTTGGCTAGTGATTACACAATTTCCGGTTTCTTCTCGTGCTCTAGGTCGCGCGCAAGGGACCGCTCCCTCGCGCCTCCTGATGCGCCCTTGCTCTTCTCATTGCGTGCGTGAATTTTGGGGGGCAGAATTTCAGCCAATGAATGGCGAGAATTTCCGCCCGAATTTTGCTGGGAAATCGTACCACCTGAATGCGCCCGCGGGGGCGTGAGGGCGCATGAGATTTGGCGATGTTAAACGCATCACTTGCATCCGATTTTTGGCTCATGAGGAGCGCCTGCGTCTTGGCTTTCTTGTGGGGCGGCGCTTGCTTCTCCTCGAGTTCGGAGTCGCGCGCTACGCCCCGCGCCCTTGAGCCACTCGACGCGCCCGCGCGCCTCTTAGAATGGCGCCGATCTAGGTATTGATGCGGACCGGACCAGGGCTCAGAGTTCCGCGGCGGAAGTGGGCGATCTCCAATTGCCATATCCTTTAGCCGGGCGTGGCGGTGCAGTCCAGACGTTCCAGGAAGGAACGAAGGCGCCTATTTAGCTGACCCATATGCTGGCGTGCTGTTACCTGGCAGACCGGTCTTCTTCTCGACCCCGATGACGATGCCGCTTGGACGGAACTTTTACGCCGACACGTCTGCGACTTGGACGGGATGGCGATCATGAACTCTGAATCGCAGGACCCTTCGATGGAGTCCTCCCCGGACAAGATCCCTGTGTACTCGGTACGGACGGCACGAGGGCGCGAGGGCGCTTGAGTTTTGGCAGGGTTGCAGGCATCACTCACGTCCAATCTTGGGTTCATAAGAAGCGCCTACGTCTTGGCTTGCTTATGAGGCACTGCACGCTTCCCCTCGAGTCTGGGTTCGCGCGCAGTGCCCCGCGCCATCGAGCTACCCGGCGCGTCCGCGCGCTTCTTTGATTTGTGTGCAATTTCGGGCTGCTGAATATCAGCCAATGAAAGGTGTCGGTCTTGGTCCTGCTGCAAGCGGTCTTGGTCTTGCTCCGAGGCGACTAAGGTTGCCGACGCAGACCAATCTATGCTGGAGGAAGCAGTCGAACACGGAGGCAGCAAGTTCATCAAGCGCTGGCGGCACTGGTCTAGTGCCACCTGACGACGACCCGACTCTAGCGTCCAAGCGTCTAATTTGTCTTGATAAGACCGGACCTTCCCGGTCTGGTCTTGAATGGAAATTTGAAGCTCGGCAATGCGTCTCTCAAGATCGTCGCCTTGCATGCGCAGCGAAGTCTTGTCCAATTGATCGTCCAACTGCTGCCAGCGGATTCGGCTACAGTCTGACACCCATCCGATGTTTGAGGTGCAGAAGAATTATGTGGGCTGTCAGAACGGGCCGACCGAACAGGTGAAGCAATGTGGGGCGACTCCGCACATAGAGTTTCTACAAGAACAAGCGTCAAGAGGAAGCATAAGAGGATCGAGTTCAGTGAAGGGAGTACCTGGCGCAGGTGGAGAAGATGGCTGGTCCATGGTGAAGAAGTGTGAGCGACCAAGGTCCATTTAGTCAAGTGATGGGTGAGTCAGACCGTTATCGTTGTGCGACACGGTCGGACTCAGGTGCGGCTGTGGTGAAGTGTACCACAAATTTGGTCACTTTTGGTCCAGGCAGCTGGTCGAATTTCGGATTGGTCTAAACAAGGGGGGATTTTTAGCCTATCAGATTCAAGGAGTGTCAAGAACGCAAGTTTTGGTGAGTCACCTGACATTGGGTATTTTACATATTTTCATGTGGGTACATATTGGGACCGTAGGGAGGTAGTATTGGTTTGAGTTGTGGATTTGCCTAAAAGAGAAGAAGTCGTTTGGAATCTTTTGGTTTTGCCTTCGGGCTAACACCTCAACAGGAGGTCGTCTAAACTTTTTCTATGTGCATCATTCGCCTCCGCCCTCCGCGGAGTGTTTGGGAGCAGAGGGTCGAATAATCCCCTCTAGCTCATTATACCCGGTCTGGACGCGCCACACGCGCATTTGTCCAGCCGGAAGTCCCTCGACGGGAGCACGCATTGGTCTACTTCCTCAAGTTTAAGTCAAGTACGTTTGGAACGTGCTAAATTCACTGGATTGGTCTTTACGTGGAGATATCTTTTGTGGAGTTTCACGGGCATATTGGGTCTTTACGCGGACATATTGGCTTGTTTTAATATTGGTTGGAAACTAGACCGGTTTTGGTCTTATTTCGTATTGGTCAGGGGCTAGACCGGAACGGTCGGTCTACCCTCTATTATTTCGTATTGGTCAGGTCTTGATCGTTTGGACGATCGACCTATTGGAATTTATCTTTTGGAAGTGTTTCTGGTCTGTACGTACCTGGGGTGAAGCGTTCCGCCCTAGGTACACCTAGCCAGCACGGTCTCCGATATTAAAGACAGAATAAGATCGATCTGCGATCCCGATCCACCGAGTGTGTAACTAGCCCATTACATCGGGTACACAAGGTGAGATGAACTTAAGTGAATCGGACCAAGTGTCTTTGGATGATTACCGGTCGTCTGCCAGCAGCGGACGATCGAACCAGATTTCGAGTGGAGGTCCGCGGGGTATCCCCCGCGTAAGTTGGAAGGCTGGGCACGATGGTGGTGGTCAGGTTGTCGATACAAATGTATTCGATTTCGAACTTGACTCCACCACATCATCAAACATTTCGTAAAGAGAAGAAGAAGATGTCCAAAACAGGGACTTAATCAACGGGAAGTATATTGATAAGTGATTAACTAGCTAACATGAAATTATGTAACAGTTGTTGAAGTTATGGTAAACTTCCATCTGTTTATGGTATACATGTCTTATACGTAAGAAAAAAGTTGTACTAAGAACCGAGTACTAATGCACTAATTATGCTGCTAAAAGACGAAATGCAAATTGCTACCTAAAATAGTCCTACCTAATCACAATATAAGACCAAAAATACACCGACTATTTTAACACTCCTCCACATGCAAATTCGAGATAAAGTCAAGTATCTTGAAGGGACAATGCTTCGCGTAGATCTTCGAATCTTGGGACTGGTAAGGCCTTAGTTAGACCATCAGCAAGAATACCCTTCTTAAATACGTAGGTAGACTCCACAAGTCCATATTTTAACTTTGAATCAATAAAAAAAACTTGACGCGAATGTCGACATGCTTCATTTTGGAGCTTGGTTCAATCCCCTTGAAAACCTTGATGCAGCTTGGTAGGTCATGCAAAGTTGCATCAGTAGCTTCATCATGACTTGTACTTCATCAATCAGCTTCTTGAATCCTAAAAGATCCACCACAATTGTGGAAGCAGCATAATATTCTGCTTCCATGGTGGATAGCGACAAACCACCTTGTTTTTTGTAGTTCCACGAAACCAACATGCCATCAATGAAAATGAGTCCACCAGTAGTCGATTTCGATCCTCTTTGCATCCACCGTAATCAGCGTCGCTATAGCACTTGATGCTAAGAATTTGCTTGCATCTTGAGGGCACCCCATACAAAACTTAAGATGTTTTGTTCCATGAGATATCGCAGTATGCAATTTACGAGCTGCCAATCGAAAGAAGTGGGCGCATGAGTCCGTCGAGTTGCCTTGCACTGCGTATGTGATATCCGGACGCGTGCACCTCGTTATCCACAGCAAACTACCTACCAAAGACTGGAAGTCCTTAATTGTCTCAAAATCAGTGCGTTTAAGGACTTTTCTCGGTTACAGCGACAAATCCTCGAATTAATGGCCGATTGGCGGCCGAACCTGATTCGCATCTGTGAGCTTAAAATCTTGAATGATGGCATCAATCGCGACTTCTTGGCCTAGCTAATATACAAAGTTATCGATAAAAATACATCGCATTCCGAGAAACTTAGAAACTTTTCCGTTTTTTTATCTCCAAAGACCTCATGTCTTCGAAAAACCAGGCGACGAGCTCCTCTTGTGTGCCAGTCACTAACAGGTCGTCGACCTGAATTCCAACAATGATAGTGTCATTATCCGAGTGCTTGGTATACAGACACATGTCTGTTGTAATACACTGTGAAAAATTTAAACTTATAAGTTGGCCATTTATAAGGCGGTTCCACAACCGCCCTACCTGGTTAAGGCTGTAAATAGTCTTTCTCAACTTTAGGACTTGTTCTCCATGCAAACATTTACTGTCCTTAAATGTTTTCCAATTGCCTACCTTGCGGTATATGCAAAAAATATCATGCTCATTTTTCGTTGCTTTCACATAAGCACTCGGAATATCTACATGCCGAGCAGGCACATTCCACTTGACCGACAAAGCTAAGACCAGCTTAACGGTGTTCATATCGATCACCCCGGCGAAAGCCAAAGCATAATCGATACCAAAGCGCTGCTCGTTGCCGCATGCAACGAGTCGGGATTTGTATCTTTCAACATTTCTATCTTGGTCTAATTTGGTTTAAAAACCCTACTTGGTGTGAGGGGTCGACAAATAGCAGGCTTATTAACGACACTCCAGACTTCATTTTTCTTCAGGGCATCAAGCTCCTCGTAAATAGCCGCCAACCATTGCTTCTTCCTGGAAGATTTCATCGCTTGAGCGAAGTTCTTCGGGTCCATTTCTGTTATAAAATTACCTGACCCCACATCTTCAACTTGAACTGGAATTTCAATCTTATCTTCTTCAATACTTGACGGATCTTGAGCATTTTTTCGCGCAGCACTTTGCGTTACGTAGCGCTCGCGTTGCCAAGTCTTCTTTTTACGCAGATTCTTCTGTTTCTTGTCGGGATTGGTGGTCGAACTCCCTCCCCCAGATTGACGATCTTCGAGCAACAGATCTTGAACTTGTTTATTCTGAATCTCGTCAAGGGTTTCAATGTTTTAAACGTGTTAAGACATGTCAATCTTGTGTTCACCTTTAAGGTAAACTTTATAATCCTTGACTTCCTCGCTTTTTCCGAAGATGACTGCCACTTGAGCACAGTGTGCTAGCGAATCCTTGTCGGGGTTACGATAAACGGTACAAACAGCTCCAAATGCCATAATTCGACAACATTAGGCTTTTTATTAGTGATAAACTCTAGAGGCGATTGCCTCCGTAATTTTTCGTTACTCGGGCTGCGGTTCAATACATAAGCAGCATATTGAACTGTGGTAAAGTAGAATTTTTGTCTCAATTATGGATGACACTGATGTGAGTCAGGTATTTACAGGGCTCAGCCGGTACAGAAGCAATGTCGATAATTGGGATTATAGGTGAATATTTTTGACCAGTCAGATTCAACCCTGGGCGTCCGTCTCGCGCCTTCCGTCTCAAGACGATTGGATTATGGAGAGTCTGAGTATGATTGGTGTGAATTTGGAGTTTTGAGTGAACATTTTCAAACAATCAGATGCTACCGTGGACGTCCGTCTCGCGCCGGTCATCTCACGACCGATCGGATTATGGAGGGTCTGAGTATGATTGTTGTGATTTTGGAGTTTTGGGTGAACATTTCCAACCAATCAGATGCGACCCTGGGCGGCCGTCTCGCGCTGGTCGTCTTACGACTGATCAGACCATGGAGGGTCTCAGAAGTAACTGTCAAGTATTGGAGTCAGCACTGAAGTAACCTAGAAGTAGTAAGTAAAAGAAGTGGTTGACTTCGATATAGGATTTGGTAATACTTAATAGATTCGAATTTCCCCTGTAAACACAAAATTCGTTTGCAACCTTCCAGCAATCCTTCCTTACTGTTCATATACTGAAATCAAGATTAATACAAGAAGGTCTTTAAGCGATCATATAAGTGAGAGAGGCAACAGTTATCTGGGGCCAGCTAGAGTTCAGAGAAGCCTGAGACTCTTTGGAAAGTGTGTCGATAAAGTGTTTGGTTATTTTTTGGCTCGGAAGTTAGTATTAAGAGCCTAGGAAGCGTAAGCAAGAAGGACAGATTTATTACATTCTTGTGTTGTAATTTGAGTGGAAACACTAAATTTTAAGTTCCTTCACGACAGAACAGCATCACCACAAAAAAGCAACGGTAATCCACTGGCGAACAGCATGCACCTTGCCATATTAATGACCGTGGGGTGCATGCGTTCTTCCTTCCCATTACTTAACTGGTTCTTCGCTTCGCTAATCTGACGCTCAACACCAGTCTGGGAACAAAATCCATCGAGATTATTGTATTATTCGTAATCGCCATCGGTACGCAGTATACAAACTTTGCAACAAAATTGACGCTCGAAGAACGCCAAAAAATGCTCAAACGTTTTGGCCGCAACATCGTTGGTTTTGGCTAGGAATAATCTGACGTAATTTGATTAATTATCAACAAAGTTAACATATATCGGTTACCGAGCCTATCCTTTTGTTCTATCGCGTTATCAGACCTTTCAGGTCGGAACCTGTAGCCGGTGCGTAAACGCATGGTGCGGCTAGCGCACAGAGGAAGACTCTTCCTTAAAGCGGTATCTACCGCTACTTAGCCGATACGCCCTTGTAAAGGGCTAAGTAGGAGAGTCCTCCTACTCGGGGCCAAGATTCCCGGGTTAGTTTACGACTTAGCCTTAACGGCTGTATTCCCTTTACGGGATGTAAGTAAAGGGAGGAATCCCTATTACCTACGACACTCACTGCGCGCGCGACCGGTCTAGGTCGCGCGTCCGCTAAATAGAGTGAAATGTAAACTGAATATATTTAATATGTAATTAGCCTAAATTAATTTAAACTAATATAAACTATATGTAATACTAAGTAGAATATTCTTAATTCGTACCTAGCTAAAATGTAGTGTACACACCTGTGTACTGACACGTGGATGGCTGGCACACCACCACACCAAGAGCCCCTTCCCTGATTGGTTAAAATAACCAAAGGTTCAAAACCTTTCAACCCGGCCAATACTGACCTCAACCGTGGTGTACTCATGTACACCAACACTCAATGTAACCCGAATGTAACCCCGTTACATCCTACCCCATCAAGACTATTGCTTACGCAATAATCAAAATCTTGTTGGAGAACTCCAACTCCAGTACCTCTGGGTGTCCACTGTACATCTTCAGCAGTGCTATGGACGCAAACTATTCCGACAACTCGGAAGTGGACGCCCTTGTCGAGCTCTCCCCAACGGCTGGCCATGTTGATAGCGCCGAACGGCGCTATCAGTCATCCAACCCATTCCCCACATGTGGGGAAAACGCAATAACTCGTGCGCCACCGTTACCCGCTAGGGATGATACCTACAGGTTGCCACAGGTAACCACCACCAATGAGCCGTCCTTGGTTCAAGAGGCCCGACGTGCCGGACGGGCACGGAAGGGACCTCGCGACCCTCAAAAGAGGGCTAAGAACGCGGTCAAGAGGGGTTTAGCCTCCTATACCCCTGGTCCAACGGCTATACTGCCGCGTGAAATTGCGCATCGGAACCAACTCCGGGACCGACTACTAACTCCCAAACATTATTCCGTTAAGTCCTACCGGACGCGCTACGGGAAGCAGGCACGCGGTGTCCTCGTGGATATTATCCGCGAGATTCCCCTTGTTCTCCTGAGGGACGAAAGCGCCGAAGACGCAGAACAGGCGTTCCGCGCCTGGGCGGAAAGGGAGAAACGCCTCCCAAATTTCGATGCGCTGTACAACAGCTTTTCCGAACACGACGTTCGGGTAGAGAGAGCGCTACGCTTGGCCTATGCTCAGGCCAAAGCGCAAGGGCAATTGCCTGCCTCCTATTATACGCGCTCTGCTCTCTATGTGGTGCCGGAGAGAAATGCAAGCACATCATCTGCCTCCGGCGAACTCCCAGCTATTGGGAGTGAAGGGGATTCTTCAGCCCCTTTGGTCGTTGACTCTCAGTGGTATTCTCCCGCTCGAAAGCGTCAACGACGTCTCGGCAATCCTGCAGCAGGGGAGTCTCGTACTCCCACGAGTTCTTGGAATGTGGATACCCTTTCCACTTCACCAGGTACTGGGTCTCACCCCGGTGATGGCGGCGTGCCATCAGGCGTTCCACATGATAATGTGGAGTACCCTCCGTATCGAGCACTGGAGGAGGGGGTCGCGCTATTGTGGCGTGAGTTCCACGAGCGCTGTGATCGGCACAGCCTTCGCATCCAAGATGCTCAGGAGGAACTCCGCAACGATGGGAGTGCTAATGAACGCATCGAGGAGCGGCTTGCCTCTCTTGAGACGCTCGTTGCGGAGCTTCAGGGTCGTATATCAACCCTGTCGGAGATGTTCCGACCTGTTGCGCCTTTCGGATATCCGGCTTCTCACCCTCCTCCGAGAAGGGACCCGACTCCGGGTTCTGGTATGGCTTAAGCATACCCACATAAAAGGTTGGATGCGTACGCATCGCCTTCGGGATGTCCAAGGTGTACGACAAGCCATTTCAGGCTAATATCTTAAAGGGTCCCACAAACCTGGGACGCAGTTTGTTCCGTAACACGTTAGAAACTGCATGTGTAGGAAGATTATTAGCGTTTAATAAAACACTTTCTCCTACTTTATACGCCCTTTTTGTTACGCCGACCCTTTCGGTCGTCCTGTTCCTTTTGCTTGTCTTGGCTTTCCGCCATGGCGTCGCAAACGTGTCGTAAGACACTAAGGCGCGTCGATAAAAACTTATCGATGTGCTTTCGCATAGATACAGGGCTGACATCGGGGAATCCTCGACCCTCAAGCCCTGTACACACACACGTGGCGTCAACGTAACCCTCGGATTCACCAATCCGTTCACGTAAAACGGGGTAAACCCCGTAGATGCATGTACCGAATTGTTGGTAGCAAATTCAACCATCGGAAGCATCTCACTCCAACCCTTTGGAGAATCCGGACATAAACTCCGGAGAATATCCTCCACAACGCGATTAACGCGTTCCGTCTGACCGTCCGTCTGCGGATGATCCGCAGTGGACATGAGGAGCTTGGTGCCTAGCACCTTAAACAACGCCCCCCAGAATTGTCCCGTAAAACGGGGATCCCGATCCGACACAACGGAATCGGGTAGACCATGCTGTAGAAAGACACGGTCTAGGAACACTTTCGCTGTTCCTTGTTCATCAATGGACTCTGGCACCGCCGCCAGGTGAGCCATCTTGCTCAATCGGCCTACAAAGACCAATATGCCGGTGTTCCCGGCCTTATCCTTCGGAAAACCGAAGATAAAATCTATACTAATGGATTTCCAACACTCCGTTGGAACCGATAATCTCTCCAAAGACGCAGCTGAACTTGCAGAGTGTTTAACCCTCTGACACGTCTCACAGGTGCGTATATTCGCACCGACCCACTTATACATGTTGGGCCACCAATACAAAGCGCTTTAAGCGCTGTAGGTCTTATCCCGACATAAATGACCCCCGGTAGGGGCGTCATGTGCCTCAAAGAGGACTCTATACTTCAGTTCCTCATCATGAGAAAACAACCACCCGCGGAGTGTCCTCCACGCTCGTGCTATAATATAGCAGACCGTCACAGTACCTGTAACGGTGTAAACGAGCTTTAGCTCGACTTGACAGGGTTGGCTCAGACGAGCCAAGACCCTTTTCACCTAACGCGCTGATAAGCGCCGTACATTGTGGGACTTTATCATGCGCCTGGCGTATGAGATCCACCACAAACGTGGTGACGAATGTCGCGTGAGCGAGCTCGTAATCGGGACGACGCGACAACGCGTCCGCAAGCACGTTCTGCTTGACAGGTTTATACTTAATCTCAAAGTTGTACTCCGCAAAGAAGGAGAGCCAACGGGCCATCCGTTGCGAGAGATGAGGCGACTTTGTCGCTGTCCGTAAGGACGCGTGGTCAGTATAAACCACGAAAGGCTTTGAGCCGAGTAGGTGAACCCTAAATTTGACTAGAGCATACTTCATTGCAAGGTAGCTCCTTGTCATGAACGGTATAATTCCGTTCCGCAGCTTTAAGCTGCCTCGACTCAAACGCAATTACGCGTTCCCTTCCTGTATCGTCTGCTTGTAACAAAGCACATCCGATTGCGAAATCGGAGGCGTCGCAGACGACACTAAATGGTTTCCCAGAATCTGGGAGAGCAAGAACGGGAGCTTTTAACAAGCTTCCCTTAACCGCTTCAAAAGCGTTTTGGTGTTCGGTTTTCCAACACTAATCAACACCCTTCTTAAGAAGGTCGGTCAATAGCTTCGCCATTTCAGCGTAGTTCTCGCTGTACTTGTGGAGATAATTGTCTAATCCAAGCCACTTCCGTAAATCTCTAAGATTACAGGCGAAGGCCACTCCACAATGGCTTTCACCTTCGCGGGATCCGCCCGCACTCCATCCTTACCGATGAAGCATCCGAGGAAAGGAATTTCCTCAGCACCAAATATACATTTGGATGCGTTCGCATATAACTTATGCTCCCGCATACGTTCGAGCACAGCTCGAAGGTGTATAAGGTGCGTCTGAACATCAGATGAGTCGCCTTCCGCACGACTATGAACGAATATATCGTCGAAGTACGTCTGAGCGTACTTTCTATGAGGTCGGAAGAGTTGTGTCACCAAGCGATTAAAAGTCGCTGGTGGATTTGAAAGCCCCTGTGGCATAACAAGCCACTCCCACAGCATGTCACTAAGCGTGCTAACCGCTGTAAGCGGAATATCGGACTCTCGCATGAGCACCTGATAATAACCGTCCATCAGATCTAAGGCACTGTACACAGTACAGCCCGCCATATTGTTCTGGAGGACATCCTTCCGAGGAATCGGAGTCACCATGGGTACAGTAGCTGCATTCCGCTTATTGTACGCATGAACAATGCTCCACTTTCCGTTCGGTTTACGAACACAAAAAGTGGTAGATGAGTGGGGAGACTTGCTCTCCCGTACCATCCCTTCCTCTTCTTTCCGCTTGAAGAATGCGTCGATGACGTCGTATTGCTCCTTGGGGAGAGGCCACTGCATCGTGACGCAGTATTTGGTTCCAGGAACCAAATCAATTTCATTTCAGACTCCCCGATCAGGTGGTAACCCCATCGGCGGGTTGTCACTAATGACATCTCCAAATTCCTTCAATAAGGAATGGTAAGGGTCCTCAGGATCCGCAAGGATCTTGAGACCGCTTCGGGCATTCAATGCCTGTTTGGTTTGCACCAAAACTGACTCGTCCATCGTTGATGAGGAGTTCAACTCCTCTTCCGGACGCAATACGACAACCTCGTCGATTTCACCTGCTTTCACAGCAGTCTCAAACTCGTTGAAGGACATCTCCTCCAACGACAACAGTTCGCCTACCCCAGACAACCGTTCCAGGCTTACGCCTTCCGTGACAACACCTGTCACGCTATTCAGCATCCGATAGGACTGCTGACTACTAGCCTCGGGACTCATCCCAGGACCCAGATGGGGGGAGTCAATTGCCCCATCTATTGGAAGCGCATCGCGCCTATCCACAGAGGTCTCTACCTCTACCACCGGTGACTAGCCGGTCTCACCTAATAAGGCGTGGTCGGAATCATTTCCGACGTGCGAAAGAAACGAACTACGGGTCTCTTCGCTTGGAAGTGCCTCGCGCTTAACCACAGGGGTCTCTACCCCAACCACTGGAGTCGCAACTTGTTCGACGAGCACGGCGTGGTCGGAATCAGTTCCGACCTGTAGAATAGACAAACTACGGGTATCTTCTCTAGGAAGCGCCACGCGCTTAACCTCAGAGGAATCCACCTCTACCACTGGCGACTCACCAGTCTTGCCTATCTCGACGTGGGGATTAACCGCCGAATCCCCCTCGTCAAGGAACACTTCCTTGACCCCATTGGGACTTATCATATCAGACATCCCAATCTCTGGCATCTCACGCTAGTATCGCTTTTGCTATCGAGCAAAGGTCGGTTCATGACTCGCCAATGCTTCACCCGACCGCGGGTGCGCTGATCCAATGGACTTAGACTTCCAGTCTATCCATGGCTCGTGGCGTTCCAGCCACTTCATGCCCAGAATGAGGTCATACCTCGAGTCCAAATCCAAGACTAGGTAACGTTCTAAGCTTTAGAAGTCTGCAAACTTCAGCTTAAGGTCAATCGAGACCTTGGGTACAGAAATCTGTACGCCCGTCGCAAGACGGACCGTGACAACGTCACGAGAACGTGCCTCTAGGGCCTCGGCATACAGACGACTAATCTCAACATAATCCCGTTTGACATAATTTTCAGACGCTCCAGAATCTATCAAGACTCTCCAAGGCTTATCAAAGCCTTTCACGTCCTCAAAGACGACCGGCAAACCTGGCTGGTACACCAACTCGGTGCTAGAAAGCAACGCTTCCCTCGGGGCTTTGTGCTGTCGTTCCCTACCCTGGGGCTTAACAGCACTGAGGGGTCCCCCAGTAGGGCGCCCCGCACCTACTGGGAGCCTTCGTTTCCCGACGGCTTGGGAGAGGGCTTTTTACACGCCCTCGGCCCCTTATAGCGAGTGTCTCGCTGCGAATCTTTTGTACATCTGTTCCGCAGATGATCCGTGCTTCCACACAGGAAGCATCTCAGCGGCACATGCCGCTGAAGCATTGCAAGAATCTCCGCTTCGAAGCCCTGCGGAAAGGTGTCAGAGTGACTCCTAGCGTAAGGTTTCTCTTCCGCTTCGACCTGACTAAGTTACATGGGTTCAGGACCCACCTTAGAGGAACGAAAGTTCTTTTCGGCGTTAAACGCCATCCTAAACGTCTCCCCCAGGGATTGGGGTCGGCATCGGAAGAGCTCCGAACGTTCTGGCCCTTCTTTCAGGCCTCCTATGAACACGGGAATGGACACATCGTCCAAATACGCTTTTGCATACATCCCTGGCAACAGGGTTTTCAGTTCTTGGACGTATGTCTCCAAGTCCCTAGCGCCCTGACGGCACCTCAAAAACTCCAGCTGATTCTGAAAAACCAGATCAGGCGTGGCTTACATGTCCATAAGCTTTTGCTTAAGGACTTCCCAGGTTGGGAACACGTTCGTGACCGAATCCGGACACGTAAACGCCCATGTACGGGCTCTGCCCGTAAGATGGGTCAGTGCAAGTCCCACTTGCAAGTTATCAGCGGTTACATTCGCTGTGTCGAATGCCGTTTCGACCTCTCGTAACCACACATAAAGGTTATCACCCTTTTCAAAGATGAATTCCTTTATCTTAAAGGATAATGCGGGACGCACCCCCGTGGAACGACCTCCACATAAACTCGCCTCATGGGTGATGAGGGCATTGACCCTTGCCTTGACGGCCTCAAGGCCCTGCTCCACTAGGATCTGCGTGCCTTCGTCAACCGGTAAGGATAACAGCCTGTTAAAGGCTTCTTGCTCGACGAGGGTTTACCTTACCCAATCGTCCTGATTCATCCCTTGCAGAGGATGCCGTAGCCTACCAACACAGGTGTTGGATTGACTACAAGTGCTACCAGATGTAGCCGGTTAGTACACGCACGGTGCGGCTAGCGCACAGAGGAAGACTTTCCTTTAAGCGGCGTTCGCCGCTACTTAGCCGATACGCCCTTATAAAAGGTCTTAGTAAGAGAGAACCCTCTTACTCGGGGCCAAGAATCCACTTTGGTTTACCAGTTAGCACAAGCTAACGCCTTAACACAAGGCCCCCTTAATAAGTGGGTAGATAAGGGAAGAACTCCCCTTACGCTACTACACTCACTGCGCGCGCGACCGGTCGAGGTCGTGCGTCCTGCAGTCTTCTGAGTGAAATGTAAACTTAGTGTATATTTAATATGTAATTATCCTAAATTAATTTAAACTAATGTAAACTATATGTAATACTAATAGAACTTACTAAATTCGTACCTAGCTAAAATGTAGTGTACACCACCTGTGTACTAACACGTGGATGGCTGCCACGCCACCACCAATGGCTCCTGCCCTGATTGGTTAAAATAACCAATAGGTCCAAACCTTTCGGACCGGTCAATACTGACCCCAACCGTTGTGTGTGTACCCACGTACACCACATACTAAATGTAACCAGAATGTAACCCTGTTACAATGGATCTTAATGCTGTGTATCTTGTTCCTCTCCTGGAAGAGCTGCAACCAGCCATTGGAGAATTTGATTGTGTCTTCCGGAATGCCAAGGTTCACAGCAAACTTTTTCGCTTTAACTTTTATGAGCTCTCCACTAAGAGCAACCTGCCTTGTCTGGCACTGAAGTACCCAGGTTGCCAATGTTTCTTGAAGATGTGGATTCTTAGCAACACGAGGGCTCTTGGCGGCAATCGCAGCCTCCCCCAATGCCTCCAACTCGGGACGCTTCTTGAGGACAAGGGAAACACCAGATTCGGTGATCTTGATGCCAAAATCCTTACTATACCAAGCTGCAATGGCAGTCTGGATTATGGTCGGGGCTTTGTGCTTGCAAATCCCAGGTCTCTGGCTGTTGGTAAGGCGTAGCTGAGACATAGCCTTAAGGCAAGAGTAAAGTTAGTGAAGTCACCTGGAACGCAACTCTGCAGTGTGATACACGTGAATCTAAAACTAGAGGATACATTTTTTTGTTTTATCATACTTTTTCCTACTTCTGGTGATTTTCTATTGTTTTGTTTTTGTTTTTGTTGTTTGCGGTTTTGTTTCGGGTTGGGTGACCTGTGTGGGTGTGTTTGTTTGGTTTTCTAACAAGAAAAAAATTACAACACTGTACTCGGATAACTCATAACCTCAGATTACTCATCGGATTTGGCATCCACAAGGCTATGAGTTATCCGATGGAAGACTGTATTATCCTTGTTGGAAGGCGGGTACCCATTTCGTGTTTTTTGCGCACTGTGAAACCCCATTGGCTGAAATGGGTAGGTACATTTTTAAGTTATATCCAGGTTGAACATTTTGGTATGGTTATATTTGATTAGGCCCCGACTAGGGGCACACCCCACTTTTGCTAGGAGCACACCCCACTATAATAAAATACCGTCTAATCATAAAGGCAATTGATATCCGTATCCCCCCCCCAAATTACTACCCGTATTCAACTTCTGTAATGGGGTGCCATTACAAAATTGATATTCAAGTTAGAATATCACAGTTTAATTTCGGACGCGTTGTCTGAAATTTAAAAAAGAGATTATAAGTTATTATAATCTAAGAAGGAAAAGTCGATTCGGTATAAATACCGAATCTTGCAGGTAACTAATAGTACAGTTAGTTGAATACTTGATATTATTATATTAGTTAGGTAGTTACTATACTATTAGCCTCTAACAACCCATTAAATAAACACTCTTAATTTTGCGTTCTAGAACATAAGTGAATATTTATATTTACTTTTATTATAGGATTAGTTGTTATCAACTAATCCTACCCCTCTTGTACTGCGCGCTTCCTCGCACAACACAGTGTAAGCCTGTAACAGGATCAGTCCTGTTACACCTGGTAGCACTTTGTGGTCCGTCTTAACGACCACAGTTCCGTTCCGCTAGTTATCTAGCGGAGCAAAGATTAAGAGCCGCTCGGCATCATGTCGCGAGACATGACGCCTGCCGAGCGAGAGAGAACGCTGGAAGTGGTGACGAAACCTTTCCCCCACTTCTCGTCGCGTAGTAAAGACGCGACGGTAGAAATGGTTCGGTCCATGGGGACCGACATCATTACCTTCTTCCAGGGTAAGTCCCCGGAGGAAGTGATAGAGGTGGTGAATCGCTTTAGCGAAACCACCTAGAAAAGCCAGCACGGTCCGCGCAAGAGGCAGCGCGGACCGCACCTGCACCTGCAACGCATAGCGTTGAAGTGGTAAAGGCGCGAGTACCGCCCTTTACTGGTGAAGGGGGAGAGCCCCTTCGTAGATGGTTTGCAGAGGTGGAAGATGCCATCTCTGCGCAAAATATTGTTGACGAACGTCAACAGGAGTACTTCGCCACAACATGTCTGGGCGGCAGAGCCAGAGCATGGGCGATGAGTCGCAGAGCCACTGATGACTCTGCGTTCCTTACTTATAAGGAGTTAAAAGCTGAGCTAAAGCTCAACTTTGAAGCTCCAGAAATGGAGCTAAGTAGTTGGCAAGAGTTCATGGAACTCCGGCAAGGTAAGCTTGAACTTCAAGATTACGCTCAGAAGACGCAATATTTGCTGTCAAATATTGTGTATGAGCCGGTGACCCCTGCTATGCAGGTCACTGGCTTCATGAAGGGACTCAATGATGGTCCCGTCAAACAGAGTCTTTACCGGCACCCTCCAAAGACTCTAAGGGATGCCATTGATATGAGCATCCGTGAGGAGTTCAGCATGCGATCAGTGTCATCGCATGCTGGGTACAGCCGAAGGGCTCAACAGCCCTTCGCTTTTGACATGCCGCAACAGCATGTCAAGAATCAGCAGTCGGGCAAACGAAGTTCACACTTCGTCTCAAGAAATATCCACCCGCGCCAGAGCATGGGCGGTGGAGGTCCAGAGCCGATGGACCTATCGTTTGCGGTTGATTCGAACTCGAAGCAACCGAAATTTAAGAAGAACATCCGCTGCAATCGATGCGCGAAAATGGGGCATTTTGCCCATGAGTGTAAGGCACCGCGTCCGGTGCCACGCAGTCAGCGTACGGAACCGTCCGCTGCACGGCAACACCAACAGGGACATCACCCTGTTGGTGCAAAAAACGTAAAACACCAGTAGGGGCGTGGCGCCCTACTGGGAATGTTATCCCACATGCCGACATAGGTCATGTGAGGGTAATAGCCTCAGACGGGACTATGTCCTGTCAAAAGGTGCAGGGTGATGATAAGCCTCTTATCACCCTGGAGATTAAGCCGCACGGTAGCGATGTCCCCATGCGAGCTTTGTTTGACACAGGAGCGTCAAACAATTTCGTTAGAACTCAGAGTCTAACGCTGTTGAGCTTCGTGGAGGTAGAAACCCCACGAAGTATGTTGTCAGTCTGGTTAGCAACAGGTGCAACCGTGACTATTCTAAAGCGTGTGATTAAAACACGCTTCGAGTTGAATGAACTGTCATTCGAGGATGAATTCATCGTCCTCGATTTATATGACAAGTTCGATGTGATACTTGGAATCCCATGGATGTCCAAGTTTAAACCTTCGATCGACTGGGTTAACCTATCGATCGACTGCGGCGGACCCACAGGATCTGATCACCCTGTGTGTAATCCGGCTGTATCAGAAGATACAACCGCAGCGTCGGACAGTCTGGTGGATAGCGATGGCACCACCACGTCTGTTCCGAAACGATCAGCGGAAGGTAACTCCGCTGGTGAGAGTCCAGAGGGACTACCACACGCAACAGAATAGTCGTTGCGTGTTGGAGAGAAAATTTTCACGGATGATAAAGACCACCGTGAAAATGAAGTGATATCCACGGTGGGAAACACCCACCGTGAGAATGAAGT
>CM047589.1:2194422-2218288 GCA_026184515.1 Peronosclerospora sorghi | reverse complement strand
AGTTCCATATGAAAGAATGTCTTAGCCAGATTTTCCACAAATAGACGTTTTTCACCCGAGTGGTGTTCGTCTTGCCACTAGCCACAACTTGGATGAGTATCCAGTCTTTTTGAGAAATTTTTAATTTTTCCGTCGGCTTGGAAACACGTGCCGTCAACCGGCTCAACATCACGCAGGTATTTCTGTTGCCAGGTTTACCAAATACATACTAGCACCGGAATCGTGTATTCAAGTGATGCACCCAATCTGTTTCGGGAAATCACTAATAGTGAGAAATCAACTTTTTCCCTGCCTTATTAAGACATTTTGGTCTAATATAACCGATTTGTCCGCAACCATGACATTTTATAGATTTTTTTTATTTCACGAATTTCACAGCATCAGTACTAAAGGCCTTTGGACTTCGTGATTCACCTTTAATAGCTTGAGAGAACTGACATAATTCCTCACCATGGCGTAAAAAGTCAAACCTAGTGTGGTCGAACTTAGCCATTAAGACTTTCTATAATTCGGGTGATGCGTACTGAACCACTTTGTCCAATAAAAGTGCTTCACTACCACACACAGTCTCCGAAATAGCCACCAAGTAAAGATAATTTTCGTTTCACGAGCGCTTGGGGATTTTTCGGCTGTTGAATAATTTCATTGCTTGGGAAGAGGGATTGAAGTATGAAATGCTTTAAGCATTTTATTCGTCACATACACCAAGGTAGATGACTCATTCCACCATGACTCAACTTGACTATTGTATTATCTTTTGGCCGTACCACTAAGGTAGTTCCCGAGAAGGTCTACCTTTATGTCTTCGCTCCAATAAAATCCACCATCCGATTCGGCTATCGAAATCTACCGAATAAATCGGGTAACCCATTCCTTGAAACCAGATCCAAGGCCACGGTACACTTCTGTACCATCGAAAACTCTGATTGAGTTTACATTCTTTAGCGGAAGGGGTTTCGAGGATGGGAGGACGATTTTCCATCGTTGTACCATATTATGGTCTTAGTTATTCAAACCAGGTTGTGCCTGCGGTTTTCGCTATGGCGTACTGTAAAGCGACGCCAACCGCATACGGGTACCCAACCGCATTGAGTTGTTGAAACCATACTTATTATTATGAGGGATAGTCGCGAACTCTCCAATTTGTGGAGTCGGTCGCATAGCTTTTAAAACATGTCCAATATCTTCACCCCTTCGGTTCCAAGACCTGTGGTTTTTTTTTTCACGAAACCGTCTTCACTTGAGACACTATGACCATTTGGGCTCATAAACTGTTGAATAGCACTCGAATACAAGGCGCAGATGTAGTTGAAAACTTAAGTCGTAAATGTCCAATAGTTAATCCAATATAAACGAAAAGTAATCACACTTGATATCTCCACAGCCACACACACGTTGGTGACGAGAAAGGTATCAGCAATCAGTTCGTAAAGAGAAGAAGATGGTTTCCAAAACAGAATTAATCAACGGGATGTATATGGAGAAGTGATTAACTAGCCTAAGTAACAGATGTTGAAGTTATTTTAACTTCCATCTGTGTACGGTATACGTGTCTTATACACAGGCCACTTTAGAATTGGTGTACACCAAATATAACGAAACCGCTTATTATCGGTGCCAATCAATTGCTATATTCTTTTTTTTCGGTACAATTACAAATGTATATTCACACACTGCCAGTGTGCCAAGTCACCGAGGTTTATTCGGATGTCCTAGAGATGCTGCGTTAGGCCTCGGATCGCCTCGAACTGCTTGTTGTGGAGGTTACAATAGAGGGAAAAATCGGTGAGTGATTAGCGATGTTCATCTTTCTCCCACCCCAGCACTGAGAAGTCCGACTCCACCGTGGCGGTGTTGGGGAACATTGAGGCAAACTCTCCCACAAACTCTCAAAGCCGTGGGAAGCGGCATTGTAACTTTTCCCACGCTTTGTTAAATGTCAAGGCCACGTCCACCTCATCCTCTTGAAGTTACTTTTGTAAGTTAGTCTCCGTCCCGACGGCGAAAAGAAAGTCTGCAAACTGAATCTCGACAAGATTGATGTCTGTGGCGAACCACGAAGATTACATGCGTTCCTTCTGCACAAAGACAACTTCAGCGAAGTTGCGACGGCGAAGATGGCTGAGAGTATGCAGTAGAACTGGTGGCAGGACCGTTGCGCGAATCGCGCTCCGCGATTACAATGTTGATACCGTTGACAACTGCGAGTACGAACTTGGCAACTTCGGTCACCAGCATTTGGTGCTCGGCCCCCGAGAGCGCAGCAAGCAAGTCCGTTACAAATCCTCCTTGATCATGGAGAAACTCGGTAACAGCGGCGCGGGTTGCTGAACGAGGCGCGACAACGATATGCTCGATAGGGTCCATGCTGTTTAGAACGGATTAGGACTGGGGCTCGCTCGCGGTGATGATAAGCCCAACACGACGATCCATTTCCTTCAGTCGAGCTGCTTGTTCATCCAGTAATGTCATTTGTCCTTGCAGCGCAGACACAGCCATGTTGACCTCGAGGGTCACGGTCTGAACAACCGAAAACATGCACCATCATGTTGATTCGGGAGCGTATGCAAAAGACTTCGGGGCCTTGCTTTCCAAATATTCCCGGATCTCTGTTCAGTGAGTGACCACCCAGGTCTAGAAGCCCCCATGAAAGCCATCGAGTTTTGGAAAGAGCCGGGGATGTGCTGTGCATGGTTGTGATGAGATTGTAATGGCGGCGAAGGTATGTTAGCAGTGACGTAGCTGTAGGAAAAAACCGTCCATACAGTAGCGCAGAAAAGGCTGCTTGCATCGTGAGGTTAACTTGATGCAATGCACAACACACTCGGTAAAAGCTTGTCTTGACGATTTGTTCAAGTTGCGTTGCCACACCGCGCAGCCGTCCAGTCATAACCGCGGCACCATCGCTTGTAACGCCGAGGAGTTTGTATTTACACGCGGGACACAACACGTCAAAGATTTATGAATGAGGCGGATCATCTTGCTAGCGGTGTGTCGTTCATAGAGCGGAACCGCGATAACATGGAGATTATAAAGAAAGCCATTGAGGACAAACCGTACACGTTTGTCGAAATAGGAAGACTCAAAATGCGACGACACATCAATGGCAATTGAGAAGGTCCAGGAGCTTTCCAGTCAATCGGCAAGCGTATGGAATCTGGCCGCACACACAACACGAATCTTATTAGCGAAAACACGCTCTGTGAAAGTCCCAAGTTGCGCGACGCTCGTCGCCTCCTTTGCGATCTGACATAGCCGCGTTGCCTGTCTGAAAGAAGCACCCGTTCCGACCACTCCGGAGATTAGATTGAACCTCATCACGTTACCAACCTTTGTCTAATATGCGGTTTCGTCTTCTGTACGAGTAAAGAGTTCCAGTGCGCGCATGTGGGTGAGACCATCCACCTTGTGAGGGTGAAACAGCAGCTCGCCAATGAGGGTCTTCACATCTCCTTTATCAAGGCAAAAGACGAGCGCGTCTTTTTGCCGTCCGTAATGCGAATCAATGGTTTTTTTTGTGAGGGACGCGACCCCCAAAGTACTGCTTCTTCCCTGGATATTGCACCTCAAATAATTGGTAGAGGTGGTCGTAAGGAGACTTGTCTCGCAAACCAAAGATCTACCTTCATCGGAAAGACGCTCATATTCGCCCCTGGCTATCGGGTGCTGGCCGCGAAGGTGGATGACGTAGTTGTAGCTTCGAAACGGCGCATTGAAGTATTTGACGTTTGACGTAACATCCCGCTTATCACCAGGAGGCCTTTCTTTGTGAAAGTACAAGCAGAAAAGACACTGCACAGAGGTCACTGCTAACATGACCGTGTCGCGAGTGAAGGGACGGGCTCCGTAACACAGAGCGTGATGTTGCAGGTAGGGTGTGTCAACTTAAGCGCGTTTAGCCTTTGGTGGCGTTGCGGTTGCAGAAGAAGATCAAATTCCGTTGGCTACGAACCGAACGTGTCGTTGACCATTGACCCAAAAAAGAAATAATTAAGGGCTTATTTTCGGTGCATGCAAATTTTTATTTTCTTAATTTTCGGTGCAAACTTTCGAAACCGAATCTAAAGTGGCCTGCGTATACAGTCGGCACTCGGATAAATCATATCCTGATTTCTCATAACCTCAGATAACTCGTAGGATTTGCGTTCCACCGTGACGGTTCTATGGCCTATAACTTATTACTCATAACTCATAGACTGGCTGTAAAATATGAGTTATCTGAGGGAGATTTTTTTTAATTTGGGACTGCCTAAACCAATGATCGAGGTTGCGTTGAGTGTTGGAAGCAATGCGAGAGACATTTGAAGTTCACGTATGCGCCTGTGGAACGCCCGATGAGCTGGGCTGGACAAATCAAGAAGCGATGCAGTAGTGACAACGGCCTTCAGCCTTTCTTCCTTGCTTATCTCCACCACCTCCACCTGATCCTGTTTCTCTTCGACCTCCTCTGTCTTCCGCACCAGTAAGATGATTTCCTCATCAGTAAGCTCCACATGGGCAGTGTCAAACTCCTCTACTGCATTCAGTAGGTCGTTGATGCCCGTTGGGTTCTTCAGACGAAGCCTCTGAATGGCATCAAGCAGATCACGCTCAACACCACACTCATCATCACTGACCTCCAGCTGAGGTGTCTCTTCAAACAGGTTGGTGTGGCGAAAACAGTTTGCCACTGTTGCTGCTGCGATTTCCTCCCACGCATCTTTGCTCCACTGCATAGCAGTCAATTGGTCAACCTTGTAGATTTCACGCTCACTCCGCTCACCACGATCCACGGCATTTAGAAGATGAAAAAGGCGGTAGTGCCGCTTAAATGCCGATATTATTCCTGCGTCAATTGGATGTATATTTAACGTGCAGTTGGGCGGGAGAAACTGGATAAAGACATGCTCTAGCTCAAGACCGTTTGTGACATGAGAGGATGCATTATCCAGCAAAAGGAGCATCTTCCTGTTTTTTTCCTATCAATATAATACATTTAGCTTCCAAGAGAGCTGTTGAAAAACAAATTAAAAATTATGCTTACCTTCATATCAGCTTCGAGCTGCTTCAGCCTCCCCTGAAAAAGGATATCCGTTATCCACGCTTTCTTATTGTGGCGATAATAGAATCCCAATTGCTCCCCAGACTTGCGCTTAAAGCAGCAAGTTTTTTTGGCTTTACCAATGAAAAACAGCTTCAGCTTCTCAGAGCCGTCTGCATTCGCAGTTAAGGCAATTGTGATCCTGGTCTATTATAAGTTAAGATAGTCATTAGTGAAATATAGAAGGTCAGAAACTGTGAATAATGTTTTAGATTATCTTTCTTGAGTCCCTCAATGCTCTGCTGCGCAATTGTTTTTTAAGGAACCATGCTCTATAACAATCCTGAAATCAAAGATTAGCACGCTTCTGTGGGGAAGCGTAAGGAGATTTTGGGTACAACTGTGGTGAACATGGACGGGCCATCCGGAGCAGAAGCGACGCAGTTTACAAGTACACGATGGAAAGCGACAGGCGGATGATCTATTAGGTTGATTGGTCGAAGGAGCATGTCAGGTTGGGTAAAGATGATTGGTTGATTATAGGATATCAGCAATAATAAAGTTCTCCTTTTGCGTCCGATCAGCTAGATCACCGATTGGGACGGCGTGATCACCTCGCGCCTCCCTCTCTTTTGCATACGCACCCTTACACGTCCCGGGCGGGAGCACGTAGTGCACTTTTTTGGCCCATCGGCAGACGTAAGGTTCTCAGAAATCACCCTCAACTCCACCCGCTGTGTCATCGGCTTCGTTTGGATAGGCTACTGGGAACGTGACCGAGCCGAGTGCTTTCACCTCTTCCACTATTGGTTTGCATCTTTTCTCTAGAAGTTCGGCCGCTCTAAGCGCCCCTTGGGAGCTTTAGGTGGATTTTTGTGAAATCCGTCGATCTACACATAGAAAGTGCAGATCGACCACCTTCCTCTTAAGTTTAGGCTAGGAATACATAATATATTGGGTATTTCCTTTTCTATCTAGGCTTGAGAGACTCGGTGATCAAGTGGTGAAGACTTCAGCCACGTGATCAAGTACCCCTTCGGTGATTACCACTAGATCGACACCGTCGATCTGCGATCATCGATCTGCGACCCGCGATCTGCGATCATCAACCCGCAATCTCGCCAATTCGTACAAGATCAACTATATCGATCTACGATCTGCGATCATCGATCTTGATTATTGACCAGCGATCATCTCTGATCACGTCGAATTAGTACAAGATCAACTAGATTGACCCGTGATCATCGACCATCAATCATCGATCTTGATCATCGACCTGTGATCATCTATGATCTTGCCGAATTAGCACAAGATGAACTAGATCGATCATCGATCTGTGATCATCCGATATCTCGTCGAATCACCCAAGATCAACTAGATCATCTGCCATCTGCGATCATTGGTCATCGATCATCGATCTGTGATCATCCGATATCTCATCGATTCATGCAAAATCAACTAGATCGATCTGCAATCTGCGATCACCTACAATCGCGTCAATCCGCACAAGATCAACTAGGGAGATCTGCGATCTTCGATCACCAGTTTGTCCCAGCGACATCGAATCTGCGATTTATTGCACCTGATCGACACTCATCGATCTGATACGAATTCACCTCGATCTGCATCGGAATTGCACTGATCTACGTCCCAGGCACCCGTAGAGCGACCCGCGCCCAAACCATCGAGTACATAAGGTGAGCAAGACATAGTCCTGTCACAGAACTATCGGCGGACCCCCTTCGTTAGTCGGTAATCCGGGAGCTGTGGGAACGACTGTCCAAGCCTCAAAATTTGGTTAGCCGCTCCACCACACATCCAAGACTTTCAAATTAAACTGCACTTGCCAAAAAATCCACATACCAGTTTCATTCATGTTGAAAACTATTTTCAGTGGATACTGAGCTATGATTGCTCTCAATCCTGGTAAGACAGCATCAATTGCCTCCTGATCTGCTGAACCACTATCCTCATGCATGTAGCCGGTGCGTACACGCACGGTGCGTCTAGCGCACAGAGGAAGACTTTCCTTTAAGCAGCGTTCGCCGCTACTTAGCCGATACGCCCTTATAAAAGGTCTTAGTAAGAGAGAACCCTCTTACTCGAGGCCAAGATTCCACTTTGGTTTACCAGTTAGCACAAGCTAACGCCTTAATACAAGGCTCCCTTAATAAGTGGGTAGATAAGGGAAGAACTCCCCTTACGCTACTACACTCACTGCGCGCGCGACCGGTCGAGGTCGTGCGTCCTGCAGTCTTCTGAGTGAAATGTAAACTTAATGTATATTTAATATGTAATTATCCTAAATTAATTTAAACTAATGTAAACTATATGTAATACTAAGTAGAACTTACTAAATTCGTACCTAGCTAAAATGTAGTGTACACCACCTGTGTACTAACACGTGGATGGCTGCCACGCCTCCACCAAGGGCCCCTTCCCTGATTGGTTAAAATAACCAATAGGTCCAAACCTTTCGGACCGGTCAATACTGACCCCAACCGTAGTGTACCCACGTACACCACATACTAAATGTAACCAGAATGTAACCCTGTTACATCCTCCCCCATCAAGACTATTGCTTACGCAATAAATCAATTTTAGTTGGAGAACTCCAACTGCCAGAACCACTGGCTAACCATGAGCACCATTAGTGGTGCTGAGGATGGAAACTATTCCGATTACTCGGAGGTGGATGCCCTTGGGGATATCTCCCAAAAGGCTGACCACTTTGACAGCGCCGAACGGCGTTGTCGGTCATCGAATCCATTCCCCCATACATGGGAAAAAGGCGCTAACTCGTGCGCCCCCTCTACCTACTACGGATGATGCATCCGGGTCACCGAAGGCGACCATCACCAATGAACCGGACACGGTTCATGAATCCCGACATGCCGTACCGGCACGGAAGGGGCCTCGTGACCCTAAAAAAAAGGCTAAGAACGATGTCAAGAGAGGTTTAGTATCCTATACCCCTGGTACAGCGGCTGTACTGCCGCGTGAAATTGCGCGCCGGAAACTACTCCGAGCCAAACTGTTAACGTCTAAGCAGTTCACTGGCAAGTCCTACCGAACGCGCCTCGAGAAACAGGCACGCGGTGCCCTCGTAGAGATCCTCCGCGAGGTTCCCTACGTTCTCCTACGGGAAGAAAGTGTCGAGGACGCAGAACGGGCATTCCGCGCTTGGGCGGAAGGGGAGAAGCGCCTCCCCAACTTTGATGAGCTGTATAACAGCTTTTCCGAACCAGACGTTCGGGTAGAGAGGGCGTTACGATTGACATATGTCCAGGCCAAAGCGCAAGGGCAATTACCTGCCTCTTACTACACGCGCCCTGCTATTGATGTAGTGCCGGAGATCAATGCAAACTCTTCATCTGCCTCCGGCAAACTCCCAGCTATTGGGAGTGAAGGGGCTTTTTCCGCCCCTTTGGTCGTTGACTCTCAGCGTGATTCTCCCGCTCGAAAGCGTCAACGACGTCACGGCAATCCTGCCGCAGGGGAGTCTCGGGCTCCCACGAACTCTGGGAATGTGGATAACCTTTCCACTTCCCCAGGTACTGGGTATCACCCCGGTGGTGGCGTCGTGCCATCAGACGTTCCACATCGTAATGTGGAGTACCCTCCGTATCTAGGACTGGAGGAGGAGGTCGCGCTATTGCGACGTGAGTTCCACGAGCGCTGTGATCGACACAGCCGTCGCATCCAAGATGCCCAGGAAGGACTCCGCGACGAGGGGACTGCGAATGACCGCATGGAGAAGCGTCTTGCTCTCTCGTTGCGGAGTTTCAGGGTCGTATTTCGACCCTGTCGGCGATGTTCCGACCTGTCGTGCCTTTCGGCTATCGGACTTCCCACCCTCCTCCAAGAGGGGACCCGCCTCCGGGTTCTGGTATGGCTTAAGCATACCCACATAGAAGGTTGGATGCGTACGCATCGCCTTCGGAATATCCGAGGTGTACGTCAGTCCCTTTCGGGCTAGCACCTTAAAAGGCCCCACAAACCTGGGACGCAGTTTGTTCCGTAACACGTTAGAAACTGCATGTGTAGGAAGATTATTAGCGTTTAATAAAACACTTTCTCCTACTTTATACGCCCTTTTTGTTACGCCGACCCTTTCGGTCGGCCTGTTCCTTTTGCTTGTCTTGGCTTTCCGCCATGGCGTCGCAAACGTGTCGTAAGACACTAAGGCGCGTCGATAAAAACTTATCGATGTGCTTTCGCATAGATACAGGGCTGACATCGGGGAATCCTCGACCCTCAAGCCCTGTACACACACACGTGGCGTCAACGTAACCCTCGGATTCACCAATCCGTTCACGTAAAACGGGGTAAACCCCGTAGATGCATGTACCGAATTGTTGGTAGCAAATTCAACCATCGGAAGCATCTCACTCCAACCCTTTGGAGAATCCGGACATAAACTCCGGAGAATATCCTCCACAACGCGATTAACGCGTTCCGTCTGACCGTCCGTCTGCGGATGATCCGCAGTGGACATGAGGAGCTTGGTGCCTAGCACCTTAAACAACGCCCCCCAGAATTGTCCCGTAAAACGGGGATCCCGATCCGACACAACGGAATCGGGTAGACCATGCTGTAGAAAGACACGGTCTAGGAACACTTTCGCTGTTCCTTGTTCATCAATGGACTCTGGCACCGCCGCCAGGTGAGCCATCTTGCTCAATCGGCCTACAAAGACCAATATGCCGGTGTTCCCGGCCTTATCCTTCGGAAAACCGAAGATAAAATCTATACTAATGGATTTCCAACACTCCGTTGGAACCGATAATCTCTCCAAAGACGCAGCTGAACTTGCAGAGTGTTTAACCCTCTGACACGTCTCACAGGTGCGTATATTCGCACCGACCCACTTATACATGTTGGGCCACCAATACAAAGCGCTTTAAGCGCTGTAGGTCTTATCCCGACATAAATGACCCCCGGTAGGGGCGTCATGTGCCTCAAAGAGGACTCTATACTTCAGTTCCTCATCATGAGAAAACAACCACCCGCGGAGTGTCCTCCACGCTCGTGCTATAATATAGCAGACCGTCACAGTACCTGTAACGGTGTAAACGAGCTTTAGCTCGACTTGACAGGGTTGGCTCAGACGAGCCAAGACCCTTTTCACCTAACGCGCTGATAAGCGCCGTACATTGTGGGACTTTATCATGCGCCTGGCGTATGAGATCCACCACAAACGTGGTGACGAATGTCGCGTGAGCGAGCTCGTAATCGGGACGACGCGACAACGCGTCCGCAAGCACGTTCTGCTTGACAGGTTTATACTTAATCTCAAAGTTGTACTCCGCAAAGAAGGAGAGCCAACGGGCCATCCGTTGCGAGAGATGAGGCGACTTTGTCGCTGTCCGTAAGGACGCGTGGTCAGTATAAACCACGAAAGGCTTTGAGCCGAGTAGGTGAACCCTAAATTTGACTAGAGCATACTTCATTGCAAGGTAGCTCCTTGTCATGAACGGTATAATTCCGTTCCGCAGCTTTAAGCTGCCTCGACTCAAACGCAATTACGCGTTCCCTTCCTGTATCGTCTGCTTGTAACAAAGCACATCCGATTGCGAAATCGGAGGCGTCGCAGACGACACTAAATGGTTTCCCAGAATCTGGGAGAGCAAGAACGGGAGCTTTTAACAAGCTTCCCTTAACCGCTTCAAAAGCGTTTTGGTGTTCGGTTTTCCAACACTAATCAACACCCTTCTTAAGAAGGTCGGTCAATAGCTTCGCCATTTCAGCGTAGTTCTCGCTGTACTTGTGGAGATAATTGTCTAATCCAAGCCACTTCCGTAAATCTCTAAGATTACAGGCGAAGGCCACTCCACAATGGCTTTCACCTTCGCGGGATCCGCCCGCACTCCATCCTTACCGATGAAGCATCCGAGGAAAGGAATTTCCTCAGCACCAAATATACATTTGGATGCGTTCGCATATAACTTATGCTCCCGCATACGTTCGAGCACAGCTCGAAGGTGTATAAGGTGCGTCTGAACATCAGATGAGTCGCCTTCCGCACGACTATGAACGAATATATCGTCGAAGTACGTCTGAGCGTACTTTCTATGAGGTCGGAAGAGTTGTGTCACCAAGCGATTAAAAGTCGCTGGTGGATTTGAAAGCCCCTGTGGCATAACAAGCCACTCCCACAGCATGTCACTAAGCGTGCTAACCGCTGTAAGCGGAATATCGGACTCTCGCATGAGCACCTGATAATAACCGTCCATCAGATCTAAGGCACTGTACACAGTACAGCCCGCCATATTGTTCTGGAGGACATCCTTCCGAGGAATCGGAGTCACCATGGGTACAGTAGCTGCATTCCGCTTATTGTACGCATGAACAATGCTCCACTTTCCGTTCGGTTTACGAACACAAAAAGTGGTAGATGAGTGGGGAGACTTGCTCTCCCGTACCATCCCTTCCTCTTCTTTCCGCTTGAAGAATGCGTCGATGACGTCGTATTGCTCCTTGGGGAGAGGCCACTGCATCGTGACGCAGTATTTGGTTCCAGGAACCAAATCAATTTCATTTCAGACTCCCCGATCAGGTGGTAACCCCATCGGCGGGTTGTCACTAATGACATCTCCAAATTCCTTCAATAAGGAATGGTAAGGGTCCTCAGGATCCGCAAGGATCTTGAGACCGCTTCGGGCATTCAATGCCTGTTTGGTTTGCACCAAAACTGACTCGTCCATCGTTGATGAGGAGTTCAACTCCTCTTCCGGACGCAATACGACAACCTCGTCGATTTCACCTGCTTTCACAGCAGTCTCAAACTCGTTGAAGGACATCTCCTCCAACGACAACAGTTCGCCTACCCCAGACAACCGTTCCAGGCTTACGCCTTCCGTGACAACACCTGTCACGCTATTCAGCATCCGATAGGACTGCTGACTACTAGCCTCGGGACTCATCCCAGGACCCAGATGGGGGGAGTCAATTGCCCCATCTATTGGAAGCGCATCGCGCCTATCCACAGAGGTCTCTACCTCTACCACCGGTGACTAGCCGGTCTCACCTAATAAGGCGTGGTCGGAATCATTTCCGACGTGCGAAAGAAACGAACTACGGGTCTCTTCGCTTGGAAGTGCCTCGCGCTTAACCACAGGGGTCTCTACCCCAACCACTGGAGTCGCAACTTGTTCGACGAGCACGGCGTGGTCGGAATCAGTTCCGACCTGTAGAATAGACAAACTACGGGTATCTTCTCTAGGAAGCGCCACGCGCTTAACCTCAGAGGAATCCACCTCTACCACTGGCGACTCACCAGTCTTGCCTATCTCGACGTGGGGATTAACCGCCGAATCCCCCTCGTCAAGGAACACTTCCTTGACCCCATTGGGACTTATCATATCAGACATCCCAATCTCTGGCATCTCACGCTAGTATCGCTTTTGCTATCGAGCAAAGGTCGGTTCATGACTCGCCAATGCTTCACCCGACCGCGGGTGCGCTGATCCAATGGACTTAGACTTCCAGTCTATCCATGGCTCGTGGCGTTCCAGCCACTTCATGCCCAGAATGAGGTCATACCTCGAGTCCAAATCCAAGACTAGGTAACGTTCTAAGCTTTAGAAGTCTGCAAACTTCAGCTTAAGGTCAATCGAGACCTTGGGTACAGAAATCTGTACGCCCGTCGCAAGACGGACCGTGACAACGTCACGAGAACGTGCCTCTAGGGCCTCGGCATACAGACGACTAATCTCAACATAATCCCGTTTGACATAATTTTCAGACGCTCCAGAATCTATCAAGACTCTCCAAGGCTTATCAAAGCCTTTCACGTCCTCAAAGACGACCGGCAAACCTGGCTGGTACACCAACTCGGTGCTAGAAAGCAACGCTTCCCTCGGGGCTTTGTGCTGTCGTTCCCTACCCTGGGGCTTAACAGCACTGAGGGGTCCCCCAGTAGGGCGCCCCGCACCTACTGGGAGCCTTCGTTTCCCGACGGCTTGGGAGAGGGCTTTTTACACGCCCTCGGCCCCTTATAGCGAGTGTCTCGCTGCGAATCTTTTGTACATCTGTTCCGCAGATGATCCGTGCTTCCACACAGGAAGCATCTCAGCGGCACATGCCGCTGAAGCATTGCAAGAATCTCCGCTTCGAAGCCCTGCGGAAAGGTGTCAGAGTGACTCCTAGCGTAAGGTTTCTCTTCCGCTTCGACCTGACTAAGTTACATGGGTTCAGGACCCACCTTAGAGGAACGAAAGTTCTTTTCGGCGTTAAACGCCATCCTAAACGTCTCCCCCAGGGATTGGGGTCGGCATCGGAAGAGCTCCGAACGTTCTGGCCCTTCTTTCAGGCCTCCTATGAACACGGGAATGGACACATCGTCCAAATACGCTTTTGCATACATCCCTGGCAACAGGGTTTTCAGTTCTTGGACGTATGTCTCCAAGTCCCTAGCGCCCTGACGGCACCTCAAAAACTCCAGCTGATTCTGAAAAACCAGATCAGGCGTGGCTTACATGTCCATAAGCTTTTGCTTAAGGACTTCCCAGGTTGGGAACACGTTCGTGACCGAATCCGGACACGTAAACGCCCATGTACGGGCTCTGCCCGTAAGATGGGTCAGTGCAAGTCCCACTTGCAAGTTATCAGCGGTTACATTCGCTGTGTCGAATGCCGTTTCGACCTCTCGTAACCACACATAAAGGTTATCACCCTTTTCAAAGATGAATTCCTTTATCTTAAAGGATAATGCGGGACGCACCCCCGTGGAACGACCTCCACATAAACTCGCCTCATGGGTGATGAGGGCATTGACCCTTGCCTTGACGGCCTCAAGGCCCTGCTCCACTAGGATCTGCGTGCCTTCGTCAACCGGTAAGGATAACAGCCTGTTAAAGGCTTCTTGCTCGACGAGGGTTTACCTTACCCAATCGTCCTGATTCATCCCTTGCAGAGGATGCCGTAGCCTACCAACACAGGTGTTGGATTGACTACAAGTGCTACCAGATGTAGCCGGTTAGTACACGCACGGTGCGGCTAGCGCACAGAGGAAGACTTTCCTTTAAGCGGCGTTCGCCGCTACTTAGCCGATACGCCCTTATAAAAGGTCTTAGTAAGAGAGAACCCTCTTACTCGGGGCCAAGAATCCACTTTGGTTTACCAGTTAGCACAAGCTAACGCCTTAACACAAGGCCCCCTTAATAAGTGGGTAGATAAGGGAAGAACTCCCCTTACGCTACTACACTCACTGCGCGCGCGACCGGTCGAGGTCGTGCGTCCTGCAGTCTTCTGAGTGAAATGTAAACTTAGTGTATATTTAATATGTAATTATCCTAAATTAATTTAAACTAATGTAAACTATATGTAATACTAATAGAACTTACTAAATTCGTACCTAGCTAAAATGTAGTGTACACCACCTGTGTACTAACACGTGGATGGCTGCCACGCCACCACCAATGGCTCCTGCCCTGATTGGTTAAAATAACCAATAGGTCCAAACCTTTCGGACCGGTCAATACTGACCCCAACCGTTGTGTGTGTACCCACGTACACCACATACTAAATGTAACCAGAATGTAACCCTGTTACAATGGATCTTAATGCTGTGTATCTTGTTCCTCTCCTGGAAGAGCTGCAACCAGCCATTGGAGAATTTGATTGTGTCTTCCGGAATGCCAAGGTTCACAGCAAACTTTTTCGCTTTAACTTTTATGAGCTCTCCACTAAGAGCAACCTGCCTTGTCTGGCACTGAAGTACCCAGGTTGCCAATGTTTCTTGAAGATGTGGATTCTTAGCAACACGAGGGCTCTTGGCGGCAATCGCAGCCTCCCCCAATGCCTCCAACTCGGGACGCTTCTTGAGGACAAGGGAAACACCAGATTCGGTGATCTTGATGCCAAAATCCTTACTATACCAAGCTGCAATGGCAGTCTGGATTATGGTCGGGGCTTTGTGCTTGCAAATCCCAGGTCTCTGGCTGTTGGTAAGGCGTAGCTGAGACATAGCCTTAAGGCAAGAGTAAAGTTAGTGAAGTCACCTGGAACGCAACTCTGCAGTGTGATACACGTGAATCTAAAACTAGAGGATACATTTTTTTGTTTTATCATACTTTTTCCTACTTCTGGTGATTTTCTATTGTTTTGTTTTTGTTTTTGTTGTTTGCGGTTTTGTTTCGGGTTGGGTGACCTGTGTGGGTGTGTTTGTTTGGTTTTCTAACAAGAAAAAAATTACAACACTGTACTCGGATAACTCATAACCTCAGATTACTCATCGGATTTGGCATCCACAAGGCTATGAGTTATCCGATGGAAGACTGTATTATCCTTGTTGGAAGGCGGGTACCCATTTCGTGTTTTTGCGCACTGTGAAACCCCATTGGCTGAAATGGGTAGGTACATTTTTAAGTTATATCCAGGTTGAACATTTTGGTATGGTTATATTTGATTAGGCCCCGACTAGGGGCACACCCCACTTTTGCTAGGAGCACACCCCACTATAATAAAATACCGTCTAATCATAAAGGCAATTGATATCCGTATCCCCCCCCAAATTACTACCCGTATTCAACTTCTGTAATGGGGTGCCATTACAAAATTGATATTCAAGTTAGAATATCACAGTTTAATTTCGGACGCGTTGTCTGAAATTTAAAAAAGAGATTATAAGTTATTATAATCTAAGAAGGAAAAGTCGATTCGGTATAAATACCGAATCTTGCAGGTAACTAATAGTACAGTTAGTTGAATACTTGATATTATTATATTAGTTAGGTAGTTACTATACTATTAGCCTCTAACAACCCATTAAATAAACACTCTTAATTTTGCGTTCTAGAACATAAGTGAATATTTATATTTACTTTTATTATAGGATTAGTTGTTATCAACTAATCCTACCCCTCTTGTACTGCGCGCTTCCTCGCACAACACAGTGTAAGCCTGTAACAGGATCAGTCCTGTTACACCTGGTAGCACTTTGTGGTCCGTCTTAACGACCACAGTTCCGTTCCGCTAGTTATCTAGCGGAGCAAAGATTAAGAGCCGCTCGGCATCATGTCGCGAGACATGACGCCTGCCGAGCGAGAGAGAACGCTGGAAGTGGTGACGAAACCTTTCCCCCACTTCTCGTCGCGTAGTAAAGACGCGACGGTAGAAATGGTTCGGTCCATGGGGACCGACATCATTACCTTCTTCCAGGGTAAGTCCCCGGAGGAAGTGATAGAGGTGGTGAATCGCTTTAGCGAAACCACCTAGAAAAGCCAGCACGGTCCGCGCAAGAGGCAGCGCGGACCGCACCTGCACCTGCAACGCATAGCGTTGAAGTGGTAAAGGCGCGAGTACCGCCCTTTACTGGTGAAGGGGGAGAGCCCCTTCGTAGATGGTTTGCAGAGGTGGAAGATGCCATCTCTGCGCAAAATATTGTTGACGAACGTCAACAGGAGTACTTCGCCACAACATGTCTGGGCGGCAGAGCCAGAGCATGGGCGATGAGTCGCAGAGCCACTGATGACTCTGCGTTCCTTACTTATAAGGAGTTAAAAGCTGAGCTAAAGCTCAACTTTGAAGCTCCAGAAATGGAGCTAAGTAGTTGGCAAGAGTTCATGGAACTCCGGCAAGGTAAGCTTGAACTTCAAGATTACGCTCAGAAGACGCAATATTTGCTGTCAAATATTGTGTATGAGCCGGTGACCCCTGCTATGCAGGTCACTGGCTTCATGAAGGGACTCAATGATGGTCCCGTCAAACAGAGTCTTTACCGGCACCCTCCAAAGACTCTAAGGGATGCCATTGATATGAGCATCCGTGAGGAGTTCAGCATGCGATCAGTGTCATCGCATGCTGGGTACAGCCGAAGGGCTCAACAGCCCTTCGCTTTTGACATGCCGCAACAGCATGTCAAGAATCAGCAGTCGGGCAAACGAAGTTCACACTTCGTCTCAAGAAATATCCACCCGCGCCAGAGCATGGGCGGTGGAGGTCCAGAGCCGATGGACCTATCGTTTGCGGTTGATTCGAACTCGAAGCAACCGAAATTTAAGAAGAACATCCGCTGCAATCGATGCGCGAAAATGGGGCATTTTGCCCATGAGTGTAAGGCACCGCGTCCGGTGCCACGCAGTCAGCGTACGGAACCGTCCGCTGCACGGCAACACCAACAGGGACATCACCCTGTTGGTGCAAAAAACGTAAAACACCAGTAGGGGCGTGGCGCCCTACTGGGAATGTTATCCCACATGCCGACATAGGTCATGTGAGGGTAATAGCCTCAGACGGGACTATGTCCTGTCAAAAGGTGCAGGGTGATGATAAGCCTCTTATCACCCTGGAGATTAAGCCGCACGGTAGCGATGTCCCCATGCGAGCTTTGTTTGACACAGGAGCGTCAAACAATTTCGTTAGAACTCAGAGTCTAACGCTGTTGAGCTTCGTGGAGGTAGAAACCCCACGAAGTATGTTGTCAGTCTGGTTAGCAACAGGTGCAACCGTGACTATTCTAAAGCGTGTGATTAAAACACGCTTCGAGTTGAATGAACTGTCATTCGAGGATGAATTCATCGTCCTCGATTTATATGACAAGTTCGATGTGATACTTGGAATCCCATGGATGTCCAAGTTTAAACCTTCGATCGAATGGGTTAACATATCGATCGACTGCGGCGGACCCACAGGATCTGATCACCCTGTGTGTAATCCGGCTGTATCAGAAGATACAACCGCAGCGTCGGACAGTCTGGTGGATAGCGATGGCACCACCACGTCTGTTCCGAAACGATCAGCGGAAGGTAACTCCGCTGGTGAGAGTCCAGAGGGACTACCACACGCAACAGAATAGTCGTTGCGTGTTGGAGAGAAAATTTTCACGGATGATAAAGACCACCGTGAAAATGAAGTGATATCCACGGTGGGAAACACCCACCGTGAGAATGAAGTGATATCCACGGTGGGAAACACCCACCGTGAGAATGAAGTGATATCCACGGTGGGAAACACCCACCGCGAAAATGAAATAGTATCCACAGTGGGAAACACCCACCGCGAGAATGAAATAGTATCCACAGTGGGAAACACCCACTGTGCGACCGAAGGTTCCAACACGACGAAAGAATTCCGTGTTGATGAGAGTGAACTCACGATCGAGTTCAATCGTGAGCACAACTCCGTGGTGGTCAGTGCCCACCACGTTGCGTTAGCCATGCACACGGGTGATAAAGACCACCGTGTCGCAGAACAGGCGGCCGATCATACGAGCACATCTGATCGCCAAGAAAATTCCATGGTAGGCAGTGGCCACCATGATGATGAGTATTCGCACACGGTGAATCGTAATCACCGTGTAGCAGTCAATCAGACGAGTGCGTCTGATTGTATGGACAGTGCCGTCGAGACGATCAACGTCTTGACGCAAACGGAGACCGGATTATCTACCCAGTCTCTGTTGATGGAACACCCTCCGAAAGAAGGTTCGGAGGTGATGGCTCTTCCAGCGCTAAGCTAGAAGAAGTTTGTGAGAAACTTGCACGGTGGTCAGATCGAACAGATCTGTATTATCGTTGCAACAGATGATGTAGTGGATATTCGTGAACGAATATCAACATTACAAGTGGAAAACATTGGGAAAGAGGTTCCCAATGATCAAACGCGAGTTCAGCGCTTTGAAGCGCAGATCTGGGAGTCACTTAAAGCGAACTCCCCATTTTATGAGGTACTTCGGGAATACGCTGACGTATTCCCAGAAGAAGTACCTAGCGAGATTCCAAAGTATAAGGGAACTCGTCATGAGATTTACCTCGTGCCAAAAACGAAGTATTATGTTACGCGGCAATGGCCGTTGCCGCGTGATCAGGTAAAAGCGATCGACGAGTTTTTCGAAGCTCGTCGTAAATCAGGCCAAGTGCGGGAGTCTACCTCACCGCACTCTACCCCTCCTTTTGTGTGAAAAATTCCACAGGTGGGTGGAGAATCGTTCACGCCTACAACAAGCTGAACGAAGCGACGGTACCGGCGCAGACGCCGATACCGCGAAAGGATGTCATCATTGATGGCATGTACGGGAGCACCATCTTTAGTGCGCTCGATCTAAGAGATGGATTTTATCAAATCCTAATGCGTGAGAAGGATATCCCTCTCACGGCGGTAAGCACCCTAAGCGGCATGCTTTGGGAGTGGCTTGTTATGCCGCAGGGGCTTCGAAATGCCCCTGCTACGTTTAACAGATGCGTAACGCATCTATTACGCCCGGTGCGAGAATTCGCACCGAGTTATTTCGATGACGTGTTCATCCATAGTAAGGGTGAACACGATAAAAGCGATGTAGATGTCCATAGGGAGCATCTACGTCGAGTGTTGGAGATTATGCATAAACATAAGCTCTATCCAAATCTGAAGAAGTGCACCTTTGGTGCACCTGAGATACCCGTTCTTGGATGCTTTGTGGGCAAGAACGGGGTGCGTCCTGATCCAGAAAAGATCAGGTTGATCGTTGAATGGCCTACGCCAAACAACGTTAAGGAACTTCGAAAGCTCCTTGGGTTGGCAACATATTTGCACAAGTATTCGTGCAACTATGCTGGGCTAATACGACCTATTTCTCAATTACTTAAGAAAGATGTCGAAAGGCATTGGGATACCGAATGCCAAGATGCTTTTGATGCAGTCAAGCAAATCTTGACTGAAGCGCCTGTCTTGGATATAGCCGATAACGAGCGTCCGCTCCACGTCGTTTGCGACGCGAGCGATTTCGCTATCGGTTGTGATTTGATGCAGCGTGATCACGATGATCGTGATCGCGTAATCTGCTATCAATCGCGTCTGTTGCGCCCAGCCGAGCGCAACTATCCAGTGCATGACAAGGAACTCCTTGCCATGAAGTATGCACTGGCCAAGTTTCGGATCTATCTCTTGGGAGATAGACCGTTTGTGGTTTACACGGACCATGCGTCGCTACGCACGGCTGTGAATTAACCACACATTTCTCAAAGAATGGCTCGATGGCTGTCATTCTTTGCTGAATACAACTTTACGGTTGAATACAAACCCGGAAAGTTGAACGTGATAGAGGATGCGCTATCACGAAGGCCCGATTACGAGACGAAACCGTCCGTAACCAAAGGTGCCAGTGCAAACGCGATACGTTGCACTGCTTTGTCGTCGTCGATTATACGACAAGTACGCGAGGCGTACAAAATATACGAGGAGACACGTCTGTTGATTGATTACTTCAGTAATCAATCAAGTGAGACGCGCGACGAACTCCTCGAGTTCCTCCGCGCTTGCGTGCATCGATATCGACTGCACGATCGTCTGCTACTTTACAGCACAGACCAAAAAGATGAAAGTCGCATCGTCGTTCCAAACGACGATGATCTCAAACATCAAATTATGTTTGAGTATAATGATGCACCGATTTCGGGTCATCAAGGTCGAGAGAAGACATACGCTTCTCTCGCACGTGACTTTTACTGGCGAAATCAATACAAGTGGGTACGCAAATACGTACGCGCTTGCGAGATTTGCCAGCGCGTTAAGCCTGCGCAGTCTTCACAGGCTCCGCTGCAATCTCTGCCGGTTCCGACAGAGTGTTGGAAGTCCATTTCAATGGACTTCGTATTCGGTCTTCCACCCGACAATAGTCGGAATACTGGAATAGTGGTCTTTGTAGACCGTTTCAGTAAGATGGTACATCTTACTGCAGTATCAGCGAATGTAACCGCCGCTCAAACAGCGCGGATATTCGTTGATACGGTATTCCGTTTGCACGGAATGCCGGAAGACATTGTCTCGGATAAAGATCCGAGATTTACAGGACGTTTCTGGCAAGAAACGTTCTCATTGTTGGGAACCCAGTTGAATATGTCAACTGCGGACCATCCGGAAACGGATGGGCAGAAGGAACGGGTTAACCGCGCTCTCGGAGACATGTTGCGATCATACGCACATGCCTTTGAACAGTGGAGTGACTATCTGCCACTCACTGAATTCGCGAATAACAATTCGGTGCATGCTTCAACTAAGCATACACCGTTCTACGTGAATGCCTTAAGGCATTCACGAACCCCAGCTTTACTTGGCGGTGCGCCAAATCTAAGTGGGGGAGGGACCCGCTCAAATTTTGAGCGAGTCAATGCTCAAGTTGAAACCGCAACTTGTGAACAAAATGATGGCCCTTCTACTGTAAGTACAGTAGAAGCGGAAGCAGATTCAAATGAAACTGAAGCTGCATATGATGAATATGTGTCTGCAGCAAAATGGCTGCAGACAATGAGGACAACGCACCTACTGCTGATAAAGCAGTAGATGAATTCGTATTACAGCGCCAAGCTGTAATACGCTATATAAAAGATTAACTTGCCTCTGCTTTTGATAAGCAGAAGCAAAATGCAGACAAGCAAGGAATGAATAACAAAAAATTCTTTCTGAAAGGCGAATTGGTATTACTAAGTACTACTAATTTGCCTATACATGCAATAAGCAACTTCCCTACACGGACGTTGATTCCTAAGTACATTGGACCTTTCAAGGTCCAAGAGATTCGGGGGAATGTCTATACTTTAGACATTCCCACAGCAATGCGGCTCCACCCAACATTCTATGTTGGGCGGCTCAAGCCGTATCATTCGTCTTCGTCTTACGACGAGACACAGAACCACGGACGATACCGTGCTTCTCCAAGTCTCCCAAGAGAGACTTGTAATCGGCTTCCAGCCGTTGATGAGCAGAGCGGAGAGTGATTACCTCCGCCTTCGACTTCTCAAAATCAGCCTTGTGCCGATCGAGCTCTTCCTTACATCGGTAAAGCTCGATGTACAGATCATTCTTCTGCTGAAGGGCAGTGTGCGCCCCGAGGATGTCGCGGAAATCCTCTCGAAGAGACTGATATGTCTTCACAGAGTGAGACATATCGCTGCTCAAGGAGGAATAACCCTCCTCGAGCTTGCGGAGCAAAGAACCATGCTCCGCAACAACAACGGCGAGGGAATTCTCAACCTCCGCCTCCCCTGATCTATAATCAGGGGAATAAGCGATACATTCTCGAGCGCTTGATTTCGAAGCGCTCGGTGCCTTCGAGGAAGGGGCAGCGTACCGAGTACTTAGTACGCTGGCTGGGTTACCCCCAAGAGTTCGACTATTGGGAGCCGATTGAGGTTCTGAGGGCCGACGCCCCAGACCTTTTAACTGAGTTTGAGAAGGAGGCTCAAACTCATAATGCGAAGTAGCATCAACACTAGGTGTTGATGTATTTAGGGCATCGATTAAGCCCTGAATTTCGGCGGGTACGGAAAAACCACCGTACCCCCGCAACTCCTCCTCTGACAGACGAGGAGCTCCCTGCGGACACCGCGGGCAAACGAGGTGAGAAGGGACACCACAGTTCAACCCTTCTTTGATGCAAGCAAAATGGATGTATTCCATTTTGCCTGTTCGCGAGTGCCTTAAAAAGCGCCCGCGCATTACGTGAACTCTATTCGCGTAATCATCTGGTCTTTTGTTGTAGTTGTCAACAAAAGCGTTCCTACTCTGAGTCAGGGCGTCTTTATCGTCCCTGTTCCTCCTTGACCCTTTCCGGCTCGAATAATATCGAACCTGGAAAAAGAGGTCAATAAAGTACAGACGTCTATCGTCTGTACTTCGATCGAATCGACGTGACTGGATGTCTTCGCAGTCATCCAGCACGTTGATATCGAACAACGCATATTGGCAATCCCGCTTACGGTGACCGCCACTGTTGGGGGCAATAGCCCATCCAGGGGCCCAAAACCCCACTTTGTACGGAACATGTGGTTCCGTACGATGATACGCTTCAGAAGCGGCAGTCACCGCTTCTGTTCGAGCTCTTTTAGCAGGCGGAACACCGCCTGCTTCAACACCACGCGCCGGGGTTAAATCACCCCGACGTGGAGAAGTACTTGGTCCAGGTGGGGCTCTGCGTTCCCGCAACCACCTGTAATAATCATTGTCGCTGTCATCTATAACAGCGACACCAGAGTCATCATCGCTGTTAGGCGATGAGCACCTAGCGAGTTTCGACTCGCTAGATCCTTTCGTCGGGACATCTGTGCCCCGATCACTTTGTTCGGAGTCAGAACTGTCTACGAACATGGAAGAACCCTTCCTGGCAACACACCATTCGGGGTTTGTCATCTTGCGAGATGTTGCATTAGCAACATCTCCCCGTTTCTTGTCAGATGCCGCCTTAGCAGCATCTGTGGTCGAAGACGGTACGTCACCCGACCTTTGCGTAGTTGACGCTGCCAATGCAGCGTCACTGTTGTCTTTCAACATCTCCGCACCTAGTGCGGAGGCGGAGGAAGAAGCTCCTTCGATGTTTTCAGCAGCGCTCTTTAGAGCCGCCGCGTGCTTTGACCATCGAGTCGATGGTCAATCAGTTGGTAAATGATAACGACCAACAAGTGCCACCCATGATTGGCCAAAATAAGAATTATTATTGGCCAACCACCTTAAGTGGGGGGGGGGGTGATGTAATGGGGTGCCATTACATAATTGATATTCAAGTTAGAATATCACAGTTAAATTCAGACGCGTTGTATGAAATTTAAATAAGAGATTATAAGTTATTATAATCTACGAAGGAAAAGTCGATTCGGTATAAATACCGAATCTTGCAGGTTAACTAATAGTACAGTTAGTTGAATACTTGATATTATTATATTAGTTAGGTAATTACTATACTATTAGCCTCTAACCACCCATTAAATAAACACTCTTAACTTTGTGTTCTAGAATGTGGAGAAGCGTGCCCAAAATTTGGCACACTTCTGGTCAAGTTTTGTCAAGGCATTTGGTCTAATTTCGGATTGGCTTAAACAAGGGGGGCTTTTCAGCCTATCAGACTCAAGAAGTGTCAAGAACGCAAGTTTTGGT
>CM047589.1:2164044-2194322 GCA_026184515.1 Peronosclerospora sorghi | reverse complement strand
TTTTTTTGTTCATCATGGACGAGGGCGACGTGTTCGACCCTGAGAGCGCGTTGAAGGCGCTGCTACTACCAGTTGGTAAGATGAATGATCGTTTGAATCAAATGGAAGGAGAGAGTCTCCAAGGCCTCGGGAGAAAGAATTCGCCGGCTACGGTTAGAGATACACCGGTTGGAGGTGGGCATTCACCATTCCAAGAGAGTATCAAGAATTTTGAGCCGTTTGGGAAGCGTATTACGATTGATGACTTGTCGTCAGATGAAGACATTCGAGAGAGGAGGTACACCTCGCGTGAGAATGCCGCGAGAGCGACCTGGAGTGCCTGGTGTTATGGCAGAAGATAGGCATTTGCGTCTGGAAATTACGGTAATCAGGGTATGCAGCCGCGCCCTTACAAGATTCTGAAGTTAACGGTGCAGAAATTTACGGACATCGAGATTTATCCTGAGCTAGGAGGACCCGGATTCAAGGACTGGGCATATTTGTTTATGGAAGCCCTGGAAATATCAGAGATTTCGTCTGGATTTTCGTGGACGGAGAGACTAAAAGTAAACAAGATTGGTGAGCACCTGGACGGTGCGGCATCAAGGTACTTTCGTTCGAACATTGGCGTTTGGTGGCAGGTTTTACAGACCTTACACTACGTGCTGGATCAGATGTGGCGTGCGTACAAGGTCACGATCTCGCATCAACAGGCAACGCAGTTATTTGCCTGCGAGAAGGATTCAAGGCGATCGTGGAACGATAATTTACTTTACCTGACAGCGTTGGAGCGTGAGAGCGAGTCTAGTGAGAAGCTGATAGTGGAAAATCTCGTCAAGTATGTGGTTCCAAGGTTGCAATATGCTATGATGAAGCGTTATAACCCGTCACGCACTGATTACATTATGCATGCACAAGAGCTGGTTGTTTTGGGCGCAGGAAGTCGATATCGACCATATAAGAAGCCGAACAGGACAAGGATGAGCGTGAACGCGGTGCAATACAGCAGAAAGGCGGTTACGTGTTACGTTTGTGGCAGTAGGGCATATTCGCCGGGATTGCGGCAAAAGACCTGATAGGAAGCAAGCATACCGTAGGACTCAAGACGTTCCAGAGAGAGAGCATGGATTAGCGACTACAGAGGCGAGCGCAGAGTGGCATAGTGCACTGAACTCAAGTGATTTAAACGAGAGCGACGCATGGATACTGGATAGCGGGCGAGCCGTCATCTCGTCGGAGATGAAGCACTACTGGAAGATGTAAAGACGATTACAGATGGAATGAAGCTTACTTTGCCTGAAGGCAAATTCCTGCAAGTCCACAAAGATTGGAAAAGTGCGTTTGCGGAGCATGGATAATCCGGACATGATATTAGCGGTACAAGAGGTATATTATTCGCCTAAGCTAGCAAGAAATATGATTTCGCTGGGAAAGTTGATGCAGAAGGGCTGTAATTTCGTACATCGAAGCGACAAAATGGAATTTCGTTTACGTGGAGATTTGCTGTCCACTGTGGAAGTTCATGGATCCATTTTGACGGCGAGCCTTACGAAAACTACGCGACACATCAGCCAAATCGAGACGTTGGATACCAAGGCGAGTCAACAAGTTTCAAGAGCGTTGGCCGGTGATGATTTTGAAATGGATGAAGCGGAGTTGAATGATGGAAATCAAGAAGAAGATAGCATGGAACCGAGAGATAAAATCGAGTCAGAACGCGATGATGATACGTTAGAGCAGAAACCACGCATATCAAGTAAGGACAGCGAGAAGACGAAACGCGCGACGCGAGAAACGGAAAAGTTAAAGGAGTACAAGGCTGCACTCAAGTGAAAGAAGTCTGGAACGGAAGGAGCCGTCAGTGAAGTGAGTGAAGCAGATACAAGGAGCGCAGATGTGCAGGAACACGCGTTAGCTGTATACGCGGTGATGGGGCCTAATGATGTGGGAATCAAGTCAAGATACCCGAAGGACCGAAGCAGCTACAACGAGGCTTACAAGAGAGATGACGCACGCAAGTGGAAGGAGGCTGAAGAGGCAGAATTGAGATCTCTACAGGACATGGATACCTGGGAAGTGATGAAGTGCCAGGACAAGCGAGCTATACCTACAAAATGGGTATACAAGACAAAACTCAAGGCAGACGGGATATAGAGAAATACAAGGCAAGGATAGTAGCGCGCGGAGATAAACAAGTCTATGGACTCGACTTCATTTTTAAATTTTCGACTGTGATGAATTTGAGCAATGTCAAGGTAGTGCTGGCGATGGATCAAGTGTGGAATGTGCCGGCGCGGCACGTAGACGTCCCAAGCGCGTATCCGAAGGCCCATACCGAGAAGAATTTTGAAATATTATTGAAGATACCCCAAGGCATGACAATTAAGGATGAAGTTTTACGATATTTCGAAGTGGATTCTACTAAATGTTTGGCTTTACGTTTGAAGAGGAACCTATACGGATTAAAACAAGCTGGACGCATGTGGTACGCTCTGTTGCGTAAGACACTAACCGATTTGAAGTTAGAACAATGCATGACGGACACATGTATATTTTCAAGAAAGGATGTTGAAGGCATTGTGATTGATGAAGCTTACGTTGATGACTTACTGGTGACAGGAACGACTGTGCAGCTGGTTGAATAGTTTTTCGAGAAGATGCATATACTGGAGCTTAAAGATCTCGGACTGGTAGATAAGTTTCTTGGTATACGTATTGGTGGAAGTCAAGACAGTGGATACACAATGGATCAAGAGCAGATGACTGGTGAATTCTTAATCAAGTACAACATGGAGCACGCTAACCCCGTGCAACTACCGATTGTTAATGTTAATGACGAAGGTGAAGATGATAATTCTTGCCTAAGACAGCAGCGGAAGGTGTTCCGACGCAGAGGATTTTTCAATCGATAGCTGGAAGTTTACTGTGGATTTCAAGGTGTACAAGACCGGACACTTCGTTTGCAGTTCATAGGATTACAAGACGCATGCACGCACCAAGACAGGGAGATTAGAAGTTATCCAAGAAGATTGTGCGGTACCTAAAAGGTTCGAAGGAGATCAAGTTACGTTTGGAGTGAGAACAGTTTGCAGTTGTTTGGTTACACAGATGCAGATTTTGCAGGTGACAGACAAGACAGGAAGAGCGTGAGCGGTTGCGTGGCTTTCTTGAACGGTATGGTTTGGTTGACAGTGCAGAAAACAAGGTGCAGTCGAGTTATCAACAGCATACAATGCAGAGGCGGAGTTTGTGGCTGCCTCAGTTGGAGGAAAGAAGATATTAGGTTTGAAGGAGTTGCTGGAGGAGATTGGACTCAAGGTGGAGATGCCGATGCTTTTGCGCATGGACAATCAAGCGGCAAAAAGGCAGCTGGAGGACGAAGAAAGTGGTGCAGCGTCCATGTAGCCGGTGCTTATACGCACGTTGCGGCTAGCGCACAGAGGAAGACTCTTCCTTAAATCGGTAGCTACCGCTACTTAGCCGATAAGCCCTTGTAAAGGGCTTAGTAGGAGAGTTCTCCTACTCGGGACCGGGTTGGTTTACTACTTAGCCTTACCGGCTGTATTCCCTTTACGGGATGTAAGTAAAGGGAGGGCTCCCTCTTACCTACGACACTCACTGCGCGCGCGACCGGTCGAGGTCGCACGTCCGCAAAATAGAGTGAAATGTAAACTGAATCTATTTAATATGTAATTAGCCTAAATTAATTTAATATAAACTATATGTAATACTAAGTAGAATATTCCTAATTCGTACCTAGCTAAAATGTAGTGTACACACCTTTGTACTGACACGTGGATGGCTGACACACCACCACACCAAGGGCCCCTGCCCTGATTGGTTAAAATAACCAAAGGTTCAGAACCTTTCAAACCGGTCAATACTGACCTCAACCGTGGTGTACTCATGTACACCAACACTAAATGTAACTCGAATGTAGCCCCGTGACATCCTCCCCCATCAAGACTATTGCTTACGCAATAATCGAAATCTTGTTGGATAAGTCCAACGCCAGTACCTCTGGCTGTCCATTGTACACCTTCAGCCATGCTATGGACGCAAATATTCCGACAACTCCGAAGTGGATGCCCTTGGGGAGCTATCCCCAACGGCTGGCCATGCTGATAGCGCCGAACGGCGCTATCAGTCGTCCAACCCATTCCCCACACGTGGGGAAAACGCACTAGCTCGTGCGCCACCGTTACCCACTAGGGGTGATACCTCCAGGTTGCCACAGGCAACCACCAATGAACCGTCCTTGGTTCAAGAAGCCCGACGTGCCGGACGGGCACGGAAGGGACCTCGCGACCCTCAAAAGAGGGCTAAGAACGCGGTCAAGAGGGGTTTAGCCTCCTATACCCCTGTTCCAGCGGCTATACTGCCGCGTGAAATTGCGCATCGGAACCAACTCCGGGCCCGACTATTAACGCCCAAACATTATTCCGTTAAGTCCTACCGGACGCGCCTCGGGAAGCAGGAACGCGGTGTCCTCGTGGATATCATCCGCAAGATTCCCATTGTTCTTTTGAGGGACGAAAGCGTCGAAGATGCAGAACAGTCGTTCCGCGCCTGGGCGGAAGGGAGAAACGCCTCCCCAGTTTCGATGCGCTGTACAACAGCTTTTCCGAACACGACGTTCGGGTCGAGAGGGCGCTACGCTTGGCCTATGCTCAGGACAAAGCGCAAGGACAATTACCTGCCTCGTATTATACGCGCTCTGCGCTCGATGTGGTGCCGGAGAGCAATGCAAGCACATCATCTGCCTCCGGCGAACTCCCAGCTACTGGGAGTGAAGGGCCTTCTTCATCCCCTTTGATCGTTGACTCGCAGTGGGATTCTCCCGCTCAAAAGCGTCAACGACGTCACGGCAATCCTGCCTCAGGGGAGTCTCGTACTCCCACGAGCTCTGGGAATGTGGATACCCTTTCCACTTCACCAGGTACTGGGTCTCACCCCGGTGATGGCGTCGTGCCATCAGGCGTTCCACATGGTAATGTGGAGTACCCTCCGTATTGAACACTGGAGGAGGGGGTCGCGCTATTGCGGCGTGACTTCCACGAGCGCTGTGATCGGCACAGCCGTCGCATCCAAAATGCTCAGGAGAAACTCCGCAACGAAGGGAGTGCGAATGAACGCATCGAGGGGAGGCTTGCCTATCTCGAGTCTCTCGTTGCGTAGCTTCAGGGTCGTATTTCAACCCTGTCGGAGATGTTCCGACCTGTCGTGCCTTTCGGCTATCCGGCTTCTCACCCTCCTCCGAGAGGGGACCCGCCTCAGGGTTCTGGTATGACTTAAGCATACCCACATAGAAGGTTGGATGCGTACGCATAGCCTTCGGGATGTCTAAGGTATACGACAAGCCCTTTCGGGCTAGTACCTGAAAGGGCACCACAAACCTGGGGCGCAGTTTATTTCTCAACACGTTGAAAACTGCATATGTAGGAAGATGTTTAGCGTTTAATAAAACACTTTCTCCTACTTTGTACACTTTTTCGTTACGCCGCCCCTTGCGGTCAGCTTGCTCCTTCTGCTTGTCTTGGCTTTCCGCCATGGCATAGCAGACGTGTCGTAAGACACTAAGGCGCGTCGATAAAAACTTATCGATGTTCTTTCGCAAAGATACAGGGCTGACATCGGGTAATTCTCCCCCCCTCAAGCCCTGGACCACACACACGTGGCGTCAACGGAACCCTCGGATTCACTAATCCGTTCACGTAAAACGGGGTAAACCCCGTAGATGCATGTACCGAATTGTTGATAGCAAATTCGACCATCGGAAGCATCTCACTCCAACTCTTTGGAGAATCCGGACATAAACTCCGGAGAATATCCTCCGCAACCCGATTAACGCGTTCCGTCTTCGGATGATCCGCAGTGGACATGAGGAGCTTGGTGCCTAGCACCTTAAACAACGCTCCCCAGAATTGTCCCGTAAAACGGGGATCCTGATCCGACACAACGGAATCGGGTAGACCATGCTGTCGAAAGACACGGTCTAGGAACACTTTCGCTGTTCCTTGTCAATCGATGGACTATGGCACCGCCGCCAGGTGAGCCATCTTGCTCAATCGGTCTACAAAGACCAATATGTCGGTGTTCCCGGACTTATCCTTAGGAAAACCGAAGATAAAATCCATGCTAATGGATTTACAACACTCCGTTGGAACCGATAAGCTCGCCAAAGGCGCAGCTGAACTTGCAGATGGTTTAACCCTCTGACACGTCTCACAGGTGCGTATATACGCACCGACCCACTTATACATATTGGGCCACCAATACAAAGCGCTTAAAGCACTGTAGGTCTTATCCAGACCTAAATGACCCCCGGTAGGGGCGTCATGTGCCTCAAAGAGGACTCTATACTTCAGTTCCTAATCATGAGGAACTACCACCCGCGGAGTGTCCCCCGCGCTCGTGCTATAAAATAGCAGACCGTCACAGTACCTGTAACGGTGTAAGCGAGTTTTAGCTCGACTTGACAGGGTTGGCTCAGAGGAGCCAAAACCCTTTTCACCCAACGCACTGATAAGCGCCGTACACTGTGTCCGAGTAGGTGAACCCTAAATTTGACAAGAGCATACTTCATTTCAAGTAGCTCCTTGTCATGAACGGGATAATTCCGTTCCGCAGATTTAAGCTGCCTCGACTCAAACGCAATCACGCGTTCCCTTCCTGCATCTTCTGCTTGTAACAAAGCACATCCGATTGCGAAATCGGAGGCGTCGCAGACAACACTAAATGGTTTCCCAGAGTCTGGGAGAGCAATAACGGGGGCTTTTAACAAGCTCCCCTTAACCGCTTCAAAAGCGTTTTGGTGTTTGGTTTCCCAACACCAATCCACGTCCTTCTTAAGAAGGTCGGTTAATGGCTTCGCCATTTCAGCGTAGTTCTCGCTGTACTTGTGGAGATAGTTGGCTAATCCAAGCCACTTCCGTAAATCTCTAACATTTACAGGTGAAAGCCACTCCACAATGGCTTTCACCTTCGCGGGATCCGCCCGCACTCCATCCTTACCGATGAAGCATCCGAGGAAAGGAATTTCCTCAGCACCAAAGATACATTTGGATGCGTTCGCATATAACTTATGCTCTCGCATACATTCGAGCACAGCTCGAAGGTGTATCAGATGCGTCTGAACATACGACGAGTCGCCTTCCGCACGACTATGAACGAATATATCGTCGAAGTACGTCTGATCGTACTTCCTATGAGGGCGGAAGAGTTGAGTCACCAAGCGATTGAAAGTCGCTGGTGCATTTGAAAGCCCTTGTGGCATAACAACCCACTCCCACAGCATTCCACTAGGCGTGCTAACCGCTTTCAGCGGAATATCGGACGCTCGCATGAGCACCTGATAATACCCGTCCACCAGTCTAAGGCACTGTACACAGTACAGCCCTCCATATTGTTCTGGAGGACATCCTTCCGAGGAATCGGAGTCTTCATGGGCACAGTAGCTGCATTCAGCTTTTTGCAGGCATGCACAATGCGCCACTTTCCGTTCGGTTTACTAACACAAAAGGTGGGAGATGAATGGGGATACCTGCTCTCCCGTACCATCCCTTCCTCTTCTTTCCCCTTGAAGAATGCTTCGATGACGTCGCATTGCTCCTTGGGGAGAGTCCACTGCCTAGTGACGCAGTATTTGGTTCCAGGAACCAAATCAATTTCATGTCGGACTCCCCGATCCGATAGTAACCCCATCGGTGGGTTGTCACTAATGACATCTCCAAATTCCTTTAATAAGAAATGGTAAGGGTCCTCAGGATCCGCGAGGATCTTGAGGCCGCTTCGGGCATCCAATGCCTGTTTGGTTTGCACCAAAACTGACTCGTCCATCGTGGATGATGAGTTCAACTCCTCTTCCGGACGTAATACGACAACCTCGTCGATTTCATCTGCTTTCAAAGCAGTTTCAAATTCGTTGAAGGACATCTCCTCCAACGACAACAGTTCGCCTACCCCAGGAAACCGTTCCAGGCTTACGCCTTCTGTGACAACACCTGTCACACTATTCAGCATCCGATAGGACTGCTGACTACTGGCCTCGGGACGCATTCCGAGACCCAGATGTGGGTATTCAATTGCCCCCTCTATTGGAAGCGCCACGCGCCTATCCACAGAGGTCTCTACCTCTACCACCGGTGACTCGCCGGTCCCACCTATAACGGCGTAGTCGGAATCATTTCCGACGTGCGAAAGAGACAAACTTCGGGTCTCTTCGCTTGGAAGCGCCTCGCGCTTAACCACAGGGGTCTCTACCCATACCACTGGAGTCGCAACTTGTTCGCCAGACACGGCGTGGTAGGAATCTGTTCCGACCTGCAGAAGAGACGGGTCTCTTCTCTAAGCGCCTCGCTCTTAACCTCAAAGGAATCCACCTCTATCACTGGCGACTCACCAGTCTCGCCTATATCGGCGCGGGGATTAACCGCCGAATCCCCCTCGTTAAGGAACTCTTCCTTAACGCCATTGGGAATGATCATTTCAGACATCCCAATCTCTGGCATCTCACGCCAGAATCGCTTTTGCGATCGAGCAAAGGTGGGTTCATGACTCGCCAATGCTTCACCCGACCGCGGGTGCGTTGAGCCAATGGATTTAGACTTCCAGTCTATCCATGGCTCGTGGCGTTCCAGCCACTTCATGCCCAGAATGAGGTCATACCTCGAGTCCAAGTCCAGGACTAGGCAACGTTCTAAGCTGTCAAAGTCTGCAAACTTCAGCTTAAGGTCAATCGAGACCTTGGGTACAGAAACCGGTACGCCCATCGCAAGATGGGACCGTGACAACGTCACGAGAACGTGCCTCTAGGGCCTCGGCATACAGCCAACTCTTCTTCACAGAAGCTCGTCTGACGTAATTGTCAGACGCTCCAGATTCTATCAAGACTCTCCAAGGCTTATCAAATCCTTTCACGTCCGCAAGGACTACCAGCAAACCTGGCTGGTACACCAACTCGGTGCTAGAAAGCACCGCTTCCCTCGGGGATTTGTGCTGTCGTCCCCTACCCTGGGGCTTAACAGCACTGAGGGGTCCCCCAGTAGGGCGCCCCGCACCTACTGGGAGTTGTCGTTTCCCGACGGCTAGGACAAGGCTTTTTCCCCACCCTTGGTCCCTTGTAGCGAGTGTCTCGCTGGGGATTTTTCGGACATCTGTTCCTCAGATGATCCATGCTCCCACACAGGAAGTATCTCAGCGGCCCATGCCGCTGCAACATAGCTAAGAGCTCTGCCTAGAAGCTCTGTGAAAAAGAGTCAGAGTGACTCTTAGCGGGAGGTTTCTCCTCCGCTTCGACCTGACTCAGGTCCATGGGTTCAGGACTCACCTTAGAGGAATGGAAGTTCCTCTAGGCGTTGAACGCCATCTTGAACGCCTCCTCCAGGGATTCGGGTCGACATCGGAACAATTCCGAACGTACTGGCTCTTCTCTCAGGCCTCCCATGAAGACGGGGATGGACACATCGTCCGAATACGCTTTCGCGTACATCCCTTCCAACAGGATCTTAAGCTCCTGGATATAAATATCCAGGTCCTTAGTGCCTTGACGGCACCTCAGGAACGCCAGTTGATTCTGGAAAACCAGATCAGGCGTTGCGTACATGTCCATGAGCTTCTGCTTAAGGACGTTCCATGTTGGGAACACGTCCGTGACTGACTCCGAACACGTAAACGCCCATGTACGGGCTTTGCCCGTAATATGGGTCAATACAAGTCCCACTTGCAAGTGATCAGCGGTTATATTCGCTGTGGCGAAGGCCGTTTAGACCTCTCGCAACCAAACGTAAAGGTTGTCACCCTTATCTCCGGTGAACTCCTTTATCTTAAACGATAATGGGGGTCGCACCCCCGTGGAACTACCTCTACTACAACTCGCCTCATGAGCGATGAGGTCATTTACCCTTGCCTTTACGGCCTCAAGGCCCTGCTCCGCTAGGAGCTTCATGTCTTCTTCCCCCGTTAAGGTTAACAGCCTTTTAAAGGCTTACTGCTGGACGAGGGTCAAACTATCCCAATCGTCCTGATTCATCCTTTGCATAGGATGCCTAGTCCACCAACACAGGTGTTGGATTGACTACAAGTGCTACCAGATGTAGCCGGTGCGTATATGCACGGTGCGGCTAGCGCACAGAAGAAGACTCTTCCTTAAAGCGGTAGCTACCGCTACTTAGCCGATACGCCCTTGTAAAGGGCTTAGTAGGAGAGTTCTCCTACTCGGGGCCAAGATTCCCGGGTTGGTTTACTACTTAGCCTTAACGGCTGTATTCCCTTTACGGGATGTAAGTAAAGGGAGCGCTACCTCTTACCTACGACACTCACTGCGCGCGCGACCGGTCGAGGTCGCACGTCCGCAAATTAGAGTGAAATGTAAACTGAATATATTTAATATGTAATTAGCCTAAATTAATTTAAACTAATATAAACTATATCTAATACTAAGTAGAATATTCCTAATTCGTAACTAGCTAAAATTTAGTGTACACACCTGTGTACTGACACGTGGATGGCTGACACACCACCACACCAAGGGCCCCTGTCCTGATTGGTTAAAATAACCAAAGGTTCAAAACCTTTCAAACCGGTCAATACTGACCTCAACCGTGGTGTACTCATGTACACCAACACTAAATGTAACTCGAATGTAACCCCGTTACAGTCCAAGCACGTGGACGTGAAGCTCAAGTTCCTGAAAGACTACGTCAAGCGCGAAGAAGTGAGACTGTTGCATGTGGCCAGTGATGATATGATCACAGATCTTCTGACGAAGCCACTGTGTGCAGTGCGGGAATCACACTTACGCAGCAAGAATGGATTGGGCTGATGATGGTTAGTACATGAAGTGGCACGATACTCGCGGAAGGAGTGCTGAAAATTTGTCAATCTACGCGTGCGTGCAGCCTGGTGCTAGGCTGCATACAAATTTCAAGTAGTGCGCGATCATTGTGGCCATTTTTGCATTTATGCAATTTTGGTACTTTAGGATTTTATCTTTATATTAAGTTTTAGGTTAGGTTCTTAAGTACGCATTTATAATTAGTATATCTTTTACCTTTTAAGTCGCATTACATCCCGCCCTCGTGCGCACCTACCTTGATCAGGTAGGGCACGCTTCTTTCAGAGAAACTTCCATCCCAAGGGTAGTCAGGCGCTAACGGTCTGAACTGCCACTAAGGAAAGTTACACGTGCCCCCAACTCGTTTCAACTTCCGACAATCCGGTACCGATCTGAGCCGATGGAATTAGTCCGTACATTGGAAGGCAAGGTGGATCTATTTGAGATTGTATGTTTGTGTGAAAATGGTTCGAATCAAAAATTGGAAGTGGAGAGTCGAGTAACTGTAGAGGATTACCATTGGTGTTGAAAATGGAGTAAGGATGTTATGTGTGATCCGATTGCTACGGTTATGTTGAATCGAAGATGAAATGTTATCGAATAACTCTGCGTATGGAGATGATCAGGACATCCATAGCTAAACTTGGCCTGGAGACGACGTACTTTCAGCTCAGGAAGATCGTTCGGGCGATCCCAAATATTGATTTCACCAGATCTTTGCGATCGACTTCGATCAGCGCCTCCGACAATCATGCCAAGGATGCCTGTACCCCACTTCAGCTGCAAATCGAGGTCGGTTAATCCAACGGCGAGCCAAGCGGATAACTCTCGCATACTGGGAGATACCCAAATCACACTGACCCGTTCGAATACGTAGCTTCAAGAGGAAGCTACGTCTCACCATCCCTGCTGTGGTTCCGACTCCTGAGAAATAAGGTCCGATGGGAATCAATCTGCTGGCTATCAGGCGGAATCTTCAGCTGATGGGTCGACTCCTACATACCTGCGCATGGAATCAAACGAAATGGGTAAATGAATTACTAAACCGAAGGTTATTTGACGTTCCCATCGTTGGCGTGGGAGTTTCAAGATTTTCCATGGTTTTGATTGAGCTAGAGCGGAGAAGGTGCCGAGTCAGTATAGGTGAAATCTCCTTTGAGTCTATAATTTGTCGCTGACGGAAAGATCCAAATGTCAGGGACAGAAAAGGAGATCTCCAACATTTTCTTGGTTGGGTAAACTGCATGTAGCCAAAAGCTCCAAGGCTGCGATCACCGATTCGGTCAAGACCGGACTGAGTGGAAATCGGATATGATATGAGCACGGACAATCATCAATAGTGGTATCAGAGTCTAGCCGTAGATCTTACGCGTATTCAGCCATCTATAATCTGTTTCCTCTTTTTCTTCAACCGATGATTTTCCTTTTCGTCGCCATCTCCCGGATCGGCGATAGGCCAACCACGTATATTGACGGTCTGACATCGACACCGATCGAGTCACCAGATGAGAACGACCAATTCATGAAGGGAGCATCGCAAACTTAAAAAATCGTGCAATTTTTGTAAGGAAAATTGTTATCGATAGAAGAGTTCCAGTGTGACAACTTAGAACAAGTTTATTGGAAGTGAACGGCAACTTAGAACAAGTTTATTGGAAGTGAAAAACATGTAGAGTGATAGTACCCCTCATATTCTGAGTTTCTTTCTTGAAATGTAGTGCTAAAAAGTTGCGAGACGAATAGCAAGTAAGTAGCGTTAGAAATAGTTAAAAGATACTGAAAGGAACCTAATCGTTTCCAGTATCTATAAATTTGTGGTATATTTCATTGGTCAGTGCGTGGGAGCCTCAATTGTGGCCGCGGCTGTTTAGCTGTGCTAAATTTGTATGCTGTGTGTGTAACAGGACTGATCCTGTTACAGGCTTACACTGTAATTGTGAGGAAGCGTGCAATGCAATAGGGCAGGATTAGTTGATAACAACTAATCCTATACTAAAGTAAATATATGAATATTCACTTAGGTCTAAGAACGCAAAATCAAGAGTGTTTATTTAATGGGTGGTTTAGAGGCTAATAGTATAGTAATTACCTAATTAATATAATAATATCAAGTATTCAACTAACTGTACTATTAGTTAACCTTCATGATTCGGTATTTATACCGAATCGACTTTTACTTCGTAGATTATAATAACTTATAATCTCTTATTTAAATTTCAGACAACGCGTCTGTAATTTAACTGTGATATTCTAACTTAAATATCAATTATGTAATGGCACCCCATAACATCACCCCCCATTTAAGGTGGTTGGCCAATAATAATTCTTATTTTGGCCAATCATAGGTGGCACTTGTTGGTCGGAATTTCTCATTCACCAAATGATTGACCATCGACTCGATGGTCAAAGCACGCGGCGGCGCTCTAAAGAGCGCTGCTGAAAACATTGAAGGAGCTTCTTCCTCCGCCTCAGCACTAGGTGCTGAGGTGTTGAGTGACAACGGTGACGCTGCATTAGCAGCGTCAACTACGCAAAGGTCGGAAGACGTACCGTCTTCGACCACAGATGCTGATAAGGCGGCATCTGGCAAGAAACAGGGAGATGTTGCTAATGCAACATCTCGCACGATGGCAACTTCCGAATGGCATGTTGCCAAGAGGGCCATGTTTGGATGTTCTGACTCCAAACAAAGTGATGGGGGTAGAGCTGTCCTCACGAAAGGATCTAGCGAGTCGAAACTCACTAGGTGATCATCGCCTCACAGCGATGATGACTATGGTGTCGCTGTCATAGCTGACAGCGACAATGATTATCACAAGTGGTTGCGGGAACGCAGCTCCCCACCTGGACCAAGTACTTCTCCACGTCGGGGTGATTTAACCCCGGCGCGTGGTGTTGAAGCAGGCGGTGCTCCGTCTGCTAAAAGAGGTCGAACAGAAGCGGCGCCTGCCGATTCTGAAGCGTATCATCGTACGGAACCACATGTTCCGTACAGAGTGGGGTTTTGGACCCCTGGATGGGCTATTGACCCCAACCGTGGCGGTCACCGTAAGCGGGACTGCCAATATGCGTTGTTCGATATCAACGTGCTAGATGACTGCGAAGACATCAAGTCACGTCGATTCGATCGAAGTACAGACGATAGACGTCTGTACTTTATTGACCTCTTTTTCCAGGTTTATTATTAGAGCCGGAAAGGGTCAAGGAGGAACAGGGACAATAAAGACGCCCTGACTCAGAGTTGGAATGCTTTTGTTGACAACTACAACAAAAGCCCAGATGATTACGTGAATAAGGTTCACGTAATGCGCGATCGCTTTTTAAAGCACTCGTGTACAGGCAAAATGGAATACATCCATTTTGCTTGCATCAAAGAAGGGTTGAACTGTGGTGTCCCTTCTCACCTCGTTTGCGCGCGGTGTCCGCAGGGCGCTCCTCGTCTGTCAGAGGAGGGGTTGCGGGGGTACGGTGGTTTTTCCGTACCCGCCGAAATTCAGGGCTTAATCGATGCCCTAAATGCATCAACACCTAGTGTTGATGATACTTCGCATTATGAGTTTGAGACTCCTTCTCAAACTCAGTTAAAAGGTCTGGGGCGTCGGCCCTCAGAACCTCAATCGGCTCCCAAGAGTCGAACTCTTGGGGGTAGCCCAGCCAGCGTACTAAGTACTCGGTACGCTGCCCCTTCTTCGAAGGCACCGAGCGCTTTGATATCAAGCGCTCGAGAATGTATCGCTTATTCCCATGATTATAGATCAGGGAGGCGGAGGTTGAGAATTTCCTCCCGTTGTTGTTGCGGAGCATCTTTCTTTGCTCCGCAAGCTCGAGGAGGGTTATTCTTCCTTGAGCAGCGATATGTCTCACTCTGTGAAGACATATCGGTCTCTTCGCGAGGATTTCCGCGACATCCTCGGGGCGCACACTGCCCTTCAGCAGAAGAATGATCTTCTGTACATCGAGCTTTCCCGCTGTAAGGAAGAGCTCGATCGGCACAAGGCTGGTCTTGAGCAGTCGAAGGCGGAGGTAATGACTCTCCGCTCTGCTCATCAACGGCTGGAAGCCGATTACAAGTCTCTCTTGGGAGAATTGGAGAAGCACGATATCTTCTGTGGTTCTGTGTCTCGTCGTAAGACGAAGACGAATGATACGGCTAGAGCCGCCCAACATAGAATGTTGGGTGGAGCCGCATTTCTGTGGGAATGTCTAAGGTATAGGCATTCCCCCGAATATCTTGGACCTTGAAAGGTCCAATGTACTTAGGAAGCAACTTCCGTGTAGGGAAGTTGCTTATTGCATGTAAAGGCAAATCGGTAGTACATAATAATACCAATTCACCTTTCAGAAAGGAGTTTTTGTTCTTCCTTCCTTGCTTGTCTGCGTTTTGCTTCTGCTTATCAAAAGCAGAGGCAAGTGCATCTTTTATATAGCGTATTACAGCTTGGCGCTGTAATACGAATTCATCTACTGCTTTATCAGCAGTAGGTGCGTTGTCCTCATTGTCTGCAGCCATTGCTGCAGACACATATTCATCATATGCAGCTTCAGTTTCATTTGAAGCTGCTTCCGCTTCTACTGTACTTTCAGTAGAAGGTCCATCGTTTTGTTCACAAGTTGCAGTCTCAACTTGCGCATTGACTCGCTCAAAATTTGAGCGGGTCACTCACCCACTTAGATTTGGCGTACCTCCAAGTAAAGCTGGGGTTCGTGGATGCCTTAAGGCATTCACGTAGAACGGTGTATGCTTAGTTGAAGCATGCACCGAATTGTTAATCGCGAATTCAGTGAGTGGCAGATAGTCACTACACTGTTCAAAGGCATGTGCATATGATCGCAACATGTCTCCGAGAACGCGGTTAACCCGTTCCGTCTGCCCATCCGTTTCCGGATGGTCCGCAGTTGACATCTTCAACTGGGTTCCCAACAATGAGAACGTTTCTTGCCAGAAACGTCCTGTAAATCTCGGATCTCGATCCGAGACAATGTCTTCCGGCATTCCGTGCAAACGGAATCCGTACCCACTTGTACTGGTTTCGCCAGTAAAAGTCACGTGCGAGAGAAGCGTATGTCTTATCCCGACCTTGATGCCCCGAAATCGGTGCATCATGATACTCAAACATAATTTGATGTTTGAGATCATCGTCGTTTGGAACGACGATGCGACTTTATCTTTTTGGTCTGTGCTGTAAAGCAGCAGACCATCGTGCAGTCGATATCGATGCACGCAAGCGCGGAGGAACTCTGGGAGTTCGTCGCGCTTCTCACTTGATTGATTAGTTAAGTAATCAATCAACAGACGTGTCTCCTCGTCTGTTTTGTACGCCTCGCGTACTTGTCGTATAATTGACGACGACAAAGCAGTGCAACGGATCGCATTTGCACTGGCACCTTCGGTTACGGACGGTTTCGTCTCGTAATAGGGCCTTCGTGATAGCGCATACGCTATCACGTTCAACTTTCCGGGTTTGTATTCAACCGTAAAGTTGTATTCAGCAAATATTGACAGCCATCGAGCCATTATTTGAGAAATGTGTGATAAATTCACGGCCGTGCTAGCGACGCATGGTCCGTGTAAACCACAAACGGTCTATCTCCCAATAGATAGATCCGAAACTTGGCCAGTGCATACTTCATGGCAAGGAGTTCTTTGTCAAGCAATGGATAGTTGCGCTCGGCTGGGCGCAACTGACGCGATTGATAGCCGATTACGCGATCACGATCATCGTGATCACGCTGCATCAAAGCACAGCCGATAGCGAAATCGCTCGCGTCGCAAACGACGTGGAACGGACGCTCGTTATCGGCTATAGCCTAGACAGGCGCTTCAGTCAACCTTTGCTTGAATGCATCAAAATCATCTTGGCATTGGGTATCCCAATTCCATTCGACATCTTTCTTAAGTAATTGAGAAAGAGGTCGTATTAACCCAGCATAGTTGCACGAATACTTGTGCAAATATGATGCCAACCCAAGGAACTTTCGAAGTTCCTTAACGTTGTTTGGCGTAGGCCATTCAACGATCACCCTGATCTTTTCTGGATCAGAGCGCACCCCGTTCTTGCCCACAAAACATCCAAGAACGGGTATCTCAGGTGCACCAAAGGTGCACTTCTTTAGATTTGCATAAAGCTTATGCTTACGCATAAGCTCTAACACTCGACGTAGATGTTCCCTATGGACATCTACATCACTTTTATCGTGTTCACCCTTACTATGGATGAACACGTCATCGAAATAACTCGGTGCTAATTCTCGCACCGGGCGTAATAGATGCGTTACGCATCTGTTAAACGTAGCAGGGGCATTTCGAAGCCCTTGCCGCATAACAAGCCACTCCCAAAGCATGCCGCTTGGGGTGCTTACCGCCGTGAGAGGGATATCCTTCTCACGCATTAGGATTTGATAAAATCCATCTCTTAGATCGAGAGCACTAAAGATGGTGCTCCCGCACATGCCATCAATGATGACATTTTTTTGCGGTATCGGCGTCTGCGCCGGTACCGTCGCTGCGTTCAGCTTGTTGTAAGCGTGAACGATTCTCCACCCACCTGTGGACTTTTTCACACAAAAGGTGGGGGTAGAATGCGGTGAGATAGACTCCCGCACTTGGCCTGCTTTACGACGAGCTTCGAAAAACTCGTCGATCGCTTTTACTTGATCACGCGGCAACGGCCATTGCCGCGTGACACAATACTTCGTGCCTGGCACAAGGTCAAATTCATGACGAGTTCCCTTATCCTTAGGGAGCTCGCTAGGTACTTCTTCTGGGAATACGTCAGCGTATTCCCGAAGTACCTCATAAAATGTGGAGTTCGCTTTAAGCGACTCCCAGCTCTGCGCTTCAAAGCGCTGAAATTTGGTTTGATCATTGGGAACCTCTTTCCCAATGTTTTCCACTCGTAATGTGGATATTCGTTCACGAATATCCACTACATCATCCGTTGCTACGATATTACAGATGTGTTCGATCTGATCATCGTGCAAGTTTCTCATAAACTTCTTCCAGCTTAGCGCTGGAAGAGCCATCACCTCCGAACCTTCTTTCGGAGGGTGTTCCATCAACAGAGACTGGGTAGCCAATCCGGTCTCCGTTTGCGTCAAGACGTTGATCGTCTCGACGGAACTGTCCATGCAATCAGACGCACTCGTCTGATTGACTGCTACACGGTGATTACGATTCACCGTGTGCGAATACTCATCATCATGGTGGCCACTGCCTACCATGGAATTTTCTTGGCGATCAGATGTGCTCGTCTGATCGGCCGCCTGTTCTGCAACACGGTGGTCTTTATCACCCGTGTGCATGGCTAACGCAACGTGGTGGGTACTGGCCACCACGGAGTTGTGCTCACGATTGCACTCGATCGTGAGTTCACTCTCATCAACACGGAATTATTTCGTCGTGTTGGAACTTTCGGTCGCACAGTGGGTGTTTCCCACTGTGGATACTATTTCATTCTCATGGTGGGTGTTTCCCACCGTGGATATCACTTCATTGTCACGGTGGTCTTTATCACCCGTGGAATTTTTCTCTCCAACACACAACGACTCTTCTGTTGCGTGTGGTAGTCCCTCTGGACTCTCACCAGCGGAGGTACCTTCCGCTGATCGTGTCGGAACAGACCTGGTGGTGCCATCGCTATCCACCAGACTGTCCGACGCTGCGGTTGTATCTTCTGATACACGGATTACACACAGGGTGATCAGATCCTGTGGGTCCGCCGCAGTCGATCGATAGGTTAACACAGTCGATCGAAGGTTTTAACTTGGACATCCATGGGATTCCAAGTATCACATCGAACTTCTCATCTAAATCGAGGACGATGAGTTCATTCTCGAATGACAGTTCATTCAACTCGAAGCGTGTTTTAATCACACGCTTTGGAATAGTCACGGTTGCACCTGTTGCTAACCGGACTGACAACATACTTCGTGGGGTTTCTACCTCCACGAAGCTCATCAGCGCTAGACTCTGAGTTCTAACGAAATTTTTTGACGCTCCTGTGTCAAACAAAGCTCGCATGGGGACATCGCTCCCGTGCGGCTTAACCTCCAGGGTGATAAGAGGCTTATCATCACCCTGCACCTTTTGACAGGACATAGTCCAGTCTGGGGCTATTACCCTCACATGCCCTATGTCGGCATGTGGGATAACATTCCCAGTAGGGCGCCCCGCCCCTACTGGTGATCTACGTTTTTTGCACCAACAGGGTGATGTCCCTGTTGGTGTCGCCGTGCAGTGGACGGTTCCGTCCGCTGACTGCGTGGCACCGGACGCGGTGCCATACACTCATGGGCAAAATGCCCCACTTTCGCGCATCGATTGCAGCGAATGTTCTTCTTAAATTTCGATTGCTTCGAGTTCGAAAAAACCGCAACCGATAGGTCCATCGGCTCTGGACCTCCACCGCCCATGCTCTGGCGCGGGTGGCTGTTTCTTGAGACGAAGTGTGAACTTCGTCTGCCCGACTTCTTCTTGTTGACATGCTGTTGCGGCATGTCAAAAGAGAAGGGCTGTTGAGCCCTTCGGCTGTACCCAGCATGCGATGACGCTGATCGCATGCTGAACTCTTCACGGATGCTCATATCAATGGCATCCCTTAGAGTCTCTGGAGGGTGCCGGTAGAGACTCTGTTTGACGGGACCATCATTGAGTCCCTTCATGAAGCCAGTGACCTGCATAGCAGGGGGCATCGGCTCATACACAATATTTGACAGCAAATATTGCGTCTTCTGAGCGTAAGATTGTAGGTCAAGCTTACCTTGCCGGAGTTTCATGAACTCCTGCCGACTACTTAGCTCCATTTCTGGAGCTTCAAATTTGAGCTTTAGCCAATCTTTTAATTACTTATAAGTAAGGAACGCAGAGTCTTCAGTGGCTCTGCGACTCATCGCCCATGCCCTGGCTCTGCCGCCCAGACATGTTGTGGCTAAGTACGCCTGTTGACGTTCGTCAACAATATTTTGCGCAGAGATGGCATCTTCCACCTCTGCGAACCATCTACGAAGGGGCTCGCCCCCTTCGCCGGTAAAGGGCGGTACTCGCGCCTTTACCACTTCAACGCTATGCGTTGCAGGTGCAGATGCGGTCCGCGCTGCCTCTTGCGCGGGCCGTGCTGGCTTTTCTAGGTGGTTTCGCCTAAAGCGATTCACCACCTCTATCACTTCCTCCGGGGACTTATCCTGGAAGAAGGTAATGATGTCGGTCCCCATGGACCGAACCATTTCTACCATCGCGTCTTTACTACGCGACGAGAAGTGGGGGAAGTGTTTCGTCACCACTTCCAGCGTTCTCTCTCGCTCGGCAGGCGTCATGTCTCGCGACATGATGCCGAGCGGCTCTTAATCTTCGCTCCGCTAGTTGACTAGCGGAATGGAACTGTTGTCGTTAAGACGGACCACAAAGCGCTACCAGGTGTAACAGGACTGATCCTGTTACTGGATTACACTGTGTTGTGCGAGGAAGCGCGCAATACAAGAGGGGTAGGATTAGTTGATAAAAACTAATCCTATAATAAAAGTGAATATAAATATTCACTTATGTTCTAGAACGCAAAATTAAGAGTGTTTATTTAATGGGTGGTTAGCATCTAATAGTATAGTAATTACCTAACTAATATAATAATATCAAGTTTTCAACTAACTGTACTATTAGTTAACCTGCATGATTCGGTATTTATACCGAATCGACTTTTCCTTCGTAGATTATAATAACTTATAATCTCTTATTTAAATTTCAGACAACGCGTATGAAATTTAACTGTGATTTTCTAACTTGAATATCAATTATGTAATGACACCCCATTACAGTGTGTGTGTTTGCTAGTGCCCGGTGCGGTTGGACGTCAGGGTCAGTTCTTATACTGCAGGAACCGTGGCTACCGTTAGGGTAGGGTTTATACCTCTCTTGTTGGTTAAGTTTTCTTTCTCTCAATACAAACATCGTCTTGAGGATTTGACCGTTGCAAATCACCTTAATGATGCATTCAAGAAAACTATTATCAAAGTCTTCTGCTTAGCCTTCACTTCGGCTAGTTTATCCGCTGATTTAGCTTGTGAAGACCTCGGCATTTTCTCCAAAGCCTCCACGGATCTTTTTAGTGCGTGTTGAGTTTCAACAAGATATAGACTACCAGCCGACTCCATTGAATCATTAGTTATCTTTGAGAGGTGTGGTCAAGTCTTTTACTTACTTCTAAACAAGTCGCCGCGATTATCAGTAGAAGATGGCTGGACGCAGTGGTTTTTTCCGAATCCTGTGGGCATCGTGAAAGAAAATAATGCGTGAGTCACTCTAGCGTGGGAACCCTACATCCTACATGTAGCAAAGCCGGATTTGGTTTAAAAATCTGTTTATGGAGAAGATAATGTTGCACACGATGTAAATAGCGTTATATGCCTCATAAACCCGTATCTCCTTTCGTTTTATAGAAAAGGACACGTGCTCATGACTCTTTAATAATTTATCCAATGTGTCATATACACCAAGATATCTTAGCTGCCTCGGCGATACCGCTTCATGTCATTAAGTTCGATTAAATAATACAAAACAATAAATAAATATCGCTAGTACTACATGTGTAAGGTCGAAACGGCGTCTACAAAAGAGCAGAGTTTTCAGAAACTGTGATCTTAATTAAAGAAAGGATACTGATGGTGTACTACGCGGCATATTGGCGCCACTTGCTTTCAGCGATTTTTGAGGCCAAAAGAGTCATTAAAGTCCTGGCACAAGTAATTCTTCCCTCTCCCACTACGTTGTAATCTAGATAGATACAAAGGGACTGTCTCTCACTTTACTATACTTGCGCCAAGTATAGTAAATGCTATTAGAAATTAAGAGAAGTAACGACAATTTATTTATGCAGGTTTCAAATTGCAAAATGTATGATATACAATGTACTCGACCATGGTACTGTTGGAGATCCATCTTAAGGTGCAGTGGGATATCATTTGGGTTATCCCGCCGTACCCAATATGGGTTACTCGGGTCCGGTGACATCGGTCACGGACCGGTTCACTCGTAGTCGTGAACCTCGGTGTGGGTGTCCCTCCGCCGCTGGATGTGGATCGCCACGTGTAGTCAGGTCTAGACAGCCCGTAGGCTAGGAAATGTAATGTTACTCTGCATGTTGACCTGAACGTGGGAGCCCGCTCTGCGGACATATTACAGGTTATGAGCCCAACACCTGTTGGGCTCCCTGGTCGCTTTGCATGAGTCCAGCGGCGGACGTTACTCCGTCGCCGTCGACCTCGTCCGGCTGCGCGGCATTGCGACTGCGAGCGGTGAGATCAGTTCGAGGGAACCCGCGAGGGTTCAACGCGGGATTGACGGTTGTGCCGGTCCGCGTGTGTGTGTTCGCTCGTCGGTGGCCAGCCACGAGGAGAGGGCAACGCAATCGACAATCCCCCGAGATGCAGCTCCGCGGTGTGAGCAATAAACGCGACAAAAAAAGTTGGCCAATTGGCAGCATTTGCTTAGTGTCGTGGGCCGAGACCACGTGCGGGTGGAATATTGCGAGTTTGACGGGAGAGGACGTGGCAATGCGTGTATTTGTGTCTGGGATCGAGACAAGGAGAAGGATGAAGACGAGAAGGTTGCTGAGGGAGATAGTGAGGATGGGGAGTTTGAGATTGACGAAAAAGAAGAGGATGACGAGAATGATGAAAGGTCGATTGAAGAAGACGAAAGGTTCATGGCATCCGGTCGAGACAAGAGGTAGCGGACGAAGAGGCGGCGTTGCAGGAAGAAAGCGAATTATCCATGGACGAGTTACGAGCAAGGTATCGGGGCATCGAGAGACGAGACGAGCATGCAAACACGGACGCTGTTGTGGCTCAGACGTCGTCGGTGGCATGGAAAAGTGGCTACAAACGGCCCTATTTACTCACGTCGCGGTTAGAATTACGTGCGTATCAAGAAGCAGGTGTACAGTGGCTCATTTGCACGTGCGATCGTCGCATCAATGGCATTCTCGCGGATGGAATGGGACTCGGGAAAACGATCCAGACCATCACGTTGCTCGCGCATCTTACGTGTGCCCAAGGTCTCTGGGGTCCGCATTTGATTGTCGTGCCCACGAAGTGCCTCGTGAATTGGTAGATGGAAGTCAAGCGCTGGTGTCCTGCCTTCAAAGTCTTGACGTACTTTGGCTCGGCCAAACGCCGCAGTAACTGCGCCAAGGCTGGTCCAAGCAGAATGCTTTCCACGTGTGCATTACGAGCTACCAACTCGTGGTCCAAGATGCGCAATGTTTTAAGCGCAAGAAATGGTACTACTTGATCCTCGATGAAGCGCATTATATCAAGAATTGGAAGAGTTTGCGCTGGCAGACGCTCCTGACCTTTAGTTCGCAACGTCGACTCTTATTAACAGGCACGCCGCTCCAGAACAATCTGCTCGAGCTCTGGGCGTTGATGCATTTCCTCATGCAACATGTATTTGCGTCGCGAAAACAATTTTGCTACTGGTTTCAAACGCCTTTGGCGCAAATGGTCAAAAACGGGCACCATGCGAACGAAGACGAGAGCAAGAGGAGCTCGTGACGCAATTGCACGGCATTATCCGTCCCTTTGTCTTGCGTCGCTTAAAAAAGGACGTGGCAAATCAATTGCCCGCAAAACTCGAGCATGTAGTCACTTGTCCATTGTCGAAACGCCAGCGATTCTTGTACGAAGTCTTTATCTCGCGTAGTAGTACACGTCGAGCACTGACGGGTCGGCCGAACGGCCGGAGCGCCAATTTTATGAGCACGATGAACGTCTTGATGCAACTTCGTAAGGTGTGCAACCATCTGGATTTGTTTGAGCCGATACCGATTGCGTCGCCGTTGGATTTACCACGACTGGAAAAGCCGTTGCCGTGTCGTTGTGGATATTTGACTGACGACGTGATCAATGAACGACCACGCGTCACCTATTGGACAGAGCAGAATTTCCCGGGCTTGGAAGTCGAGCAAGTGGACAAATGGACGTCGAGACGGAGACTCCATCTCTTTGTCGATGACGTGAGTGCAACGTTGCCACAGTGCACGACCAGTGTGATTCCCGATGAGTACAAGGACAAGGATGTGGTTGCGGGGCTCGTGGCGCTTGAACGAAAGCGTCATGAATATTGGACGATGAAACGGAGAACGACTACACAACTCGCAAAGCTGCGGAACGAGCTACGTATGGATGAACCAGTGTATGGCGCCACCCTGCGACGTGCATGTACGATGCCAATGTTGATTTCGTTGGAGATGGAAATACATCGCTATCGTACACAACGACGAGAAGACGAGCGCGTGGAACCGACGCGAGCGCTCCAAACGATGGTACGCGATCCAGAAGAGCGACTGGAAGCGATGTAGCCAGTGGCGAGTCTGTGTGCTACAGTGTGTGGTGACCTTCATGATCTGTGCGCGCGAGACCAGCTCGAATGTGAAGGCAGTGGATCGTGAGAGCAATCGCCGTGAAGACCCCAGCCCGGAGTAGGACGATACGTGGAGATAGCGTATCGTCGTGAGACTCTGGCGGACAAGTGAGTGTTGGTGATGGAGCTCTCTGAGCAGATGCCAGCGACTATCGACGAAGGGGGAGACGCCAGTAAGACGCCACGTGATGTGTGGGCGCATGGGTGACGAGCTGTGATCTATGTGGTGGCGCTGGTGATGAAGACTCGACGACTGTTTCGGCACAGTAAATATCGTGCTTTGTTGCAAGGCCACCGTAAGCGACACGGTGCTGACAAGGAAAGCCCTCTACAGTGAGGCCACTGTGAGGTAATCAGTGCTAAGAGCTGCGGGATTCCAGCGACTGCGGTGCTAAGGTGCAGCTGTGGCATTCTCGAGCTGTTGAGTGGATCTGCACCGGCGGAGAGCAAGGATACGGCCAGTTAGTCGTCGTGGTGTGCCGGTGGAGCCGGATTTATCTGGCCGACACCACGGAAGACGCGCTGCGAGCGCGTGAAGCCGTCGCAGGGCAAGCGACGCAAGGATGGCGGGATGCCATTGTCGAGGAGACAGTTGCAGTGACGATTGGGGATCGGTCGCCAGAAATACACCACGATGAGGCGTGGGAAAGGGGAGCAAGCAGCGGCAGCTCCCGGGTGGTGATGCGTCACCGGCAGGGCGACGACGAAGATCCGAAGCAGGAAGCCCCTCTTGTCCATTGGCTGGACAGAGGACAGCACAGGTGGTGCTGTGGCATGAGTGGATTGGTGAAGACCAACTCCTATGCCTGAATGTCTTGAAGGAGACAGCGCCAGTGGGCGTCTGTGGAAACTGTGCAAGTGGAAGAAGACTCGCGGACGTGCAGCGGATGCAGCGTGGACGCGCGATCCTGGTGGGACTGCCTGAGAACATCGTCCCGTGGCCCAGAAGAAGGGGGAGCATCGTCGAAGCTCCAAGAAGGCCAGAAGAAGGGGGAGCCTGCGGCGAACTAGCGCAGCTCCGGCGGACGACGAACAGGGGCAGGCAGCGGCTCGTGAGCGCGGCACCGTCGTCCAGCAGAAGCGGTGTCTGCGGCTGTTCAAGCGCAGAACCGGAGCCGGTCAAAGAAAGTGACACGGCTGCGTGGTGATGGAATCACCAGTGCGTGAGGAAGTTGAAGACTCTCCTGCGAAGAAAACCAAGGCGCCTGAGGTCGATGGCCTTGGCCAGCACACTGCGTGTGTTGCTGAGCACCTGTTCGGTGAGGGAGAGTGTTGGAGATCCACCTCAAGGTGCAGTGGGATATCAGTTGGGTTATCGCGCCGTAACCAATATGGGTTACACGGGTCCGGTGACATCGGTCACGGACCGGTTCACTCGTAGTCGTGAACCTCGGTGTGGGTGGCCCTCCGCTGCTGGCTGTGGATCGCCACGTGTAGTCAGTTCTAGACAGACGTAGGCTAGGAAATGCAATGTTACTCTGCAAGTTGAACTGAACGTGGGAGCCCGCTCTGCGGACATATTACAGGTACTGCAATACTTTCGCAGTCTATTTTACGCTGGATGGCTCCATCGTAGGATGATCAGCAACATTAGGCAGTGGTATCCGTTTGTATTTCATGTCCCTGTTGAAAGGTAGATAGTCGAAAACTTGTGTCGTAGATGTCAAGTAATAGCTCCAATATACTGAAATTGTCTTAAGTCAATAGTACAGCAACCAAAAATCGTGACGACCGTGACAATGACGCCCGTAGACAGTTTGCAGTAAGTAAATGGAGTTAACCAAACCAGAGACTTTATCGTGGAATGTGGATTGACAAGTGATTAGCTAGCCTAACATGTAATATGCATAAGATGCTGAAGTTATAGCAAACTTCCATCGGTTACATGCTCTACATAACTTATTAGTGCCCAATCAACATTTGTCCTTTACACTAAATCCATGCTCTGAAATTAATTTTATGAATTGTGTATTACTTTGAATCTAGAAACTTCTCTGCAATAAAGCAGTCAACATATGAAACCATGTTGACTGCTCGGCAGGTTCGTTGACAAACTGGCTTGATCTTCCTACCGTCATCACTTTCTAACTAGCCCCATTGTTGACAGTGGTGGGTTGACCTACGACTGTTGAGGCACCAGTGTATCCATTTATTAGGTCTATAGTGTATCGCGTTGTACACAAGACTTGTACGTTGGCCATTTGCATGACTCCTTGTTCGTTTACACGTTACACACATGTTGTAACCTCAGTTATCGTTTCGTGTGGTAACTTGACTTGTTTATTGTATTGAAAAAGACATGACGTGCGTCCTTTGCGCATTTCATTCATCGCCTGCTTGTCCCCTTCTTCTTGAATGTCGCCGTGGGTCTACTGGGAAAAGACTCGGCTCTTGGCGTAAACGTTCACACGCTCACTACTGTTCGCGTACCAGTATGAGCAGATGCCTTCCTACCTTACACTACAAATCTACGGGCCAAGAAGAAAACTTTTATCGAGGAGAGAAAAAAAACAATTGGAAACCAGCATGATAACCGCAACTGAATTCCTGTAGTATTAGCGCCAGCTTGATTCCCCCCTCATCGCAACGTAATCAATGGTATTTTTTATAGTAGACAAGAAGCACGGTAAAAATAGCAGCAAGAACTGACGCAGATGCAACGCCATAAACGGCTACTCTTTTGCCGCTATCCTTGGCCCCAACTAGTCGCTCAACCAACTTTGGCTTTTTCTGAATTTCAATCGCCACTCTTTCCACTGTCGGATCCTTCGCGAGGATGTTCATCATTTCCACCACCATCACGTTTGAAACCTCCTCCTTTGGTCCGGAGGTTTTGAAAGCGGGTCTTATCTGTCTAAAGAGTTTGCTAAACCGTTCAAACCAACGCTCTTCATCGTCCGCGTCGATCGACTCGATGTCCTTGTTTGAATTCTTGTCGCTGTCCCGGAGGTTTCGGTCACGGGTGGCCCCAGTAGTCTTGACGTAAGCAGTCTGAGAGTGATCCGCGTAGCTGAAGGGCAAACTACATGCGATAGTAGTGGTGACAAGGAGCAGAATGAAGTAGACCTGGCGCGTCATCTTGAAAAATGATTCAAAAATGATTCAATAGTGCCGAGTGAGGATTGCGAAGTGTTCACGATGATCACGGACTCTACAATGTGGCTAAAACTAGCCAGTCTCGAAAGTACTGAAGGCTAATCGTGATATCGTACATGAATGCACTGGGTGATTTCGTCACATTATACTTTCTGAAACCAACCAACTTAGTTTGGCCCAGGATCGAACCCGGGACCTTCCGGTTCCGCAGTGAGTAGTGAACCACTCGACCACGGTCGGATTTACATGAATGCACTGGGACGTCTCATTAGCAGTGCGTGTGATAACATGTTACTTCATGGAAGGTTAGTTACGAACTGGCTTGATCTTCCTAACAGTCGTTCCCTTCACTCGAACTAGCTTCCGTTGAAAGTGGTGATTGGAGCCACAACTTGTAGGTAACATCCTTTCCGTTTGGACACAACGTCTCATTAATGAGGTTTATAGTAGGGGTGGCAATTACTTGACTCTGACGTGACTTGACTCGCCCACCTCCAGTCAAATCACGAGTCGACTTGGCACCTCTCGAGTCAAGTCTGTGACTCCAACTACCGGAGTCCAAGCCAAGGCAGGAGTACCATATTTTTATTGACGCATATGCATCGTCAGCTACAATGCTACATTGTTAAGTCTTCCCCAGTGAGTGCGATTCCATGCTTCATCCAAGAACTAATGCAGAGCACACAGCTTGAACGCTTTTCTCACTCCAAACTGCCCTCTTTTTGTTCACGGTATCCTCTGCTCTGGAAAATACGTGCTCACTGGGAACAGATGTTACTTGCAATCATCCTTGGCCATACGACCCCAAACGTGGAAACCGTCCACTGTTGAGCTTCCACCACCCCAGCACATCCATATTCATATCCACTCTTGGTTCTGCCCAGTATTGAACCACCTCATCTGGAACGTTTGTGTTGGCAATGCGTCTTCGCTTGCTTGCCACTTTTTTGCATACGACAGTTGACTCAATTGTTTGCCTTGTTGACTTGATTCGATAGCATCGAAAGTTATTCCATACTCTATATCAAATACATCTTGAAATTCTGCTCTCGATGTTGCCGTACGAAGATCTCGTGGAAGAAGCTCTTCTTTGATTCTTGGATCTAATTGTGCCGCTATGTATGCATCGAGATCGTACAATTGTTCAGTATAAGACACGACATCGTTCGACATCTTTTGTGCTGATTCTTTCAACCACGGTTTTGTGTTTCAGCTGCGTAACTGTTCTCCAATATTCTCGACCAGATCATCGATTAGGAATAGCCAGACCAAGGGTCGCATACGTAGATCCTGAGAGCGTATTTGGGGTTTCGTAAAACGGTTGAAGGAAGCGCACTGCGTCATCTAGATCTACGCGTTCATTTGCTGTCAATCGATTATGTCGCAAAGTTCCGTGGCGTTCTATAACCGCATCCTTCACCAGAAGCATCTTTTGATAGCTCGATATCATTAAATAAAGGCTGTTCCATTGAGTACTGACATCTTATCGAATTGTCTGAATCGCTGAATTTGGATTCCAGGTTTGACATAGATCCCTGATATCTTGAGCTACAGCCGAGGAACGGTACGTCGTTGCCACGAACTCTCGCACTTTTTTAACTGTGTCAGTGATCGGACTGATGCCTTGCTCGACGATCAAGTTGAGAATATGAGCTGCACATCGCTTTGTGCGCAGCATAACCGCATGATTATTGGCAAATTCTGCCTTTAAGAGACGTCTAGCACTGCATATGTTTTCGCCACTATCGGTAGTCATACAGAATACTCGAGTTGGAATATTGAAGTCAATAAGCACCCGATATATCGTATCTTTGATACTTCGTCCATCGTGCGGATGAGGAATGCGACGAACATCTAAGATTATCGATTTCAATAGCCATTCGGTAGTAATCCAATGAGCAGTGACAACAATAAAAGGCTGATTTGCTATAGAGGTCCATATGTCGGTAGTGATCGAAATCTTACTGTCGATGGCCTGAAGCAGGTGACGGACTTCCAACTTCATACTATTGAAGGTATCATATATTCTTTGTTTGATTGTGTTTCGAGTCACCACCGTTGCAGACATGTTCAGAAATTGCAGGATCGCTTGAAATATTTGACTCTCGATGGTTGGAAATGGCAAGTCGTCTTGAACAATCCACTGGGCGATGAGGTTGACTAGATGTTTTCCTTGGTTAGCAGACAACCTTTTATGGCTGACAACAGGAGCATCAGGGGCAAATTGAGTGTAGCCTGGCGGTACGTTCCACTGTCGATGTTCCTGCTGGGATGTTTGCTATTTAAATGGTGTTGAAGAATTGTTGAAGAAGTCTTGCTACTGTAGGTCTTGCCACATAATCGATAACGAAGCTTTGCATCTCCGAAAGCCTCAAAACAACTTGAAAACCTTAGAGCGCGCACTTTGCTTGCTCTCCGTAGTGGGTGTAGTTGCAGTTGAGGACTCGCTCATTGACTCGACGACCTCCAGGTTGGCGGCACCTTTCTGAGAACATTCACCAGTTTCATTCATGTCAGACAAATGCTGCCAGTGAATGAACAACTGGAAGTGAGATAGCTGTCGACATAGAACTCTCTTGTATATTTTTTAAAAGTTCATTCCTTTTTTCTATTTTATTTAAGGCTATTGGGCTCGTTTTTCTTCTACAATTCGACGCTGCTGCCACATCCCATTGTATATATACCCCGCCGTGGTTGCCCACGGAAAATGTAAACAAATCAAAACAGGGTGGTCAGTGGCAACTGACTCGAGTCATCGAGTCAATTCAAAGTAAGAGCCGACGTGGTTAATCCTACCAACCAAACCGACTTGGTTAGTCCTACCAACTAGACCGACTTGGTTTCTGATACTAACAACCATGTCCAATGACCAGGCGGGCTGGGGACAGCGTCTCTACTCTCCCCGGCAGGCGCGAAGGACTCATTTTAGTGACTGCTACAGTTTCGAAGAGAAAAAAA
>CM047589.1:2135761-2158058 GCA_026184515.1 Peronosclerospora sorghi | reverse complement strand
CCCTTTTCGTACACTAGTCGCCTCCGCCCGCCGCGGAGTGTTTGGGGGCAGAGGGTCGAATTATCCCCTCTCGCCCATTATACCCGGTCTGGACGCGCCGCACGCGCACTTTGGCCCACCGGAAGTCCCTCGACGGGAGTACAATTTGGCGATCTCAACACCTCAAATCAAGTACGTTTGGAACGTGCTATTCACTGGATTGGTCTTGGCGTGGATATATCGTTTGTGGAGTTTCACGAGCATATTGGGTCTTTACGCGGACATATTGGCTTGTTTTAATATTGGTTGGAAACTAGACCGGTTTTGGTCTTATTTCGTATTGGTCAGGGGCTAGACCGGAACGGTCGGTCTACCCTCTATTATTTCGTATTGGTCAGGTCTTGATCGTTTGGACGATCGACCTATTGGAATTTATCTTTTGGAAGTGTTTCTGGTCTGTACGTACCTGGGGTGAAGCGTTCCGCCCTAGGTACACCTAGCTAGCACGGTCTCCGATATTAAAGACAGAATCAGATCGATCTGCGATCCCGATCCACCGAGTGTGTAACTAGTCCATTCCATCGGGTACACAAGGTGAGATGAACTTAAGTGAATCGGACCAAGTGTCTTTGGATGATGACCGGTCGTCTGCTTGCAGCGGACGATCGGACCAGATCTCGAGTGGTGGTCCGCGGAGTACCCTGGGCGCGATGGTAGTAGTCAGGTTATCGATGCTAATGTTTTCGATTTCGAACTTGACTCCACCACAAGAACATAAGTAAATATTTATATTTACTTTTACCATAGGATTAGTTGTCATCAACTAATCCTACCCCTTTTGTATTGCGCGCTTCCTCGCACAACACAGTGTAAGCCTGTAACAGGATCAGTCCTGCTACAACTTCTCACTTCCACGGGCCTCGGATTCACCATAAAGGTACTATATATTAAACAAGTGGTTTATTCTTTTAGGTAACAACATGAGATAAGTAATTGATAATTATGCTAGCTTCCGTTAAGCTTCACGTCAAGTTCGAGGTGGCCGCCTCGAGAGGCTCTCGGCACCCACAAGACGAGCGACCCACCTCTTTTTTTTTAGGTAAACCAAAACTATTCGATCGCGAGCGATTCAAAAGTATCGTTTTACCTCCAAGTGCGGTAATAAAAGACCATGCGGAGCCACGTCGCGCGCTGGATTTCCAAGCGACCGCGCATCGCGGTGAGGAGCCGCTCGACGCACACGAGCGTCATGATGATACACTCGGCGTCCGTCTTGGATAGCTTCAAAGATGCGCTTTATAAAGGCCGCGAGCTCGCGGACCGAGGGCGGGCCGGCCGGGTAGGACAGGGTGGACGAGACGACGAGCTGGACGCACGTGGGGAAACAAACACGGCAAAAGGGGACGGGCGGACGGGACGAGGCGGCGGCGAGTTGGGAGCTCAAGACTGTCGCAACACAATGGAGCGTCGCGTCCTGGTCCGGCATCTCGAGCGTCCCCATGCGCAAGTAGATCGAGTTGGTGCTATTTGCACGAGGAAGAAGTTGACGACGGCCGGGGACACAAGTGTCCGATCCCGCCGTCGTCTTCCACGGGTCCTGTTTGCTCGCGACGAGCAGTGAGAGGCCGCGGGGAGGCGGGCTGCCACACAAGGCTCGTAAAGCCGACGCAACATTTGGCGAGCACACGGTGTCCCACCAGACCGTCCGCACCGGGGTGTCGTCGTACGACGAGAGCGTCCGAAACATGGACGGACGCTTGCGGTTGTCCAGAAACGTCGTGTCCGGTTCGTGTTGCGGATGGGGGTCCCGAGAGTGTCGGGGGTGATGGGTATGGACCGCGTCGCGTCCAGAATCAATTATCGCGTGGAACCGGGCAAGAAGCGGGCCGATCCACTCGTAGACATGGCTGAAAGATTTGATTCTAAGTGACAATGAAAAAGCCGTAGCAGCGCTGGAATGCTATCAGCTTCATGGAGATATCGAGGAGATGCTCGACACGCTCTATCGCGTTGCGAAGGTATCATTGTGATGGGCGCTGCCGAAGACCGGATGCTTGCAATTGCATGTAGGATATTCTCCTGATTTAGCCGCACAGAAACAAGCGCAACATAATCTTCCGTTCATGATCTATGCATAACAAAGTAAGTCTGGATGATTTTTTTGATCAAGTAGATCTTCCGGGATGCGCCTATAATTGAGGGGGGATACGGGTAGTAATTTGGGGGGATACGGATACCAATTTCCATAATAAATACCGGCTAATAATACCGAACCTGCGTAGGTGCTTAAGAACAAACTAATATGGACATATGGAAACAGAAGCACACAGCAGCTTGGGTTGTGTACCGCGTCGCGATCTTCCAGCTTCACGTATTATACAGTACAGTAGCTATTTTTTCGGAAGCAGGACAGTGTCAACATGGTCCAAGTGGACAGTCCGGAAAGGGGTATCACACATTGTGTAGGGATGTATGCGAGCCCAAGTCTTTGGACTCGCTTTTGGGTCAATGGAATGGTAGGGCGATGCGGCATGGGATCTCGAGCGGCATTTACGTCCAGCTGCCCTGAGAAGGGATCTGTCCGTCTTAGGAACGTTAAGAAGAAGAGCACCTCACCGTTGCAGGAAGCAGACAGTAGCAGGTCTTCACGAACTACGTCGTTTGTGGTGAGCGTCTTGCTCTCTATATATTGCGTGATTATGGCAGTCGAGGTCCTGGTACTACTACATTGGGACCAACAGTGGACTACTCCAGATGGCATTGGAACAAGATCATCACTCAAGTACGAACGGTCGTAGAATTTAGCCTTCTCTACGTATTCAAGGGATATTTGCTAGGAGTGTTTTCACGCACGAGTGGCAAAAATTCAACCAGAATGGGCATACGACATCTACACGTCCCGCCGTGGACAAAAGTGTTAGTTCAGAGTAGCAGTACATTTGCGACGGTTTGTAGTAGCTGATTCAACAAACAGAATGGGCTTGATTTTTTCGCTCGCCATTTTCAGGCGCGGCCTGAACATGTTTCACCGAAGTTGTCGCCGTATTTAGAGGAAATGCAACACACAATGCGCTCTGCGATGCTGTAAAACCAACTAGTACCAGATGTGAAAAGAAAGTCATCGAGATGTGGATGTGAAAAAAGTATTCGAAATGCGTTAAACACTTCCGTCCGAATTGTGACTGATTGCTCATAACTGCCAGTTGCAATGAGTTCATCAATGTGTCACTCAGAAGTCAGGAGATCACTGCAGCGAGAGCCCAAAGCCACTGGGACGGATGAAGATGCCATCATTTGGTGCACAGCTAAAATATTTCTCGCCGTCAATGGTGCCGCTGTTCTTGCCTTTTTTTACAAAGTAACCCTAACCCTAGGGGTGCCTTATTATTAGCCGGTATTTTATTATAGTGGGTGTGCCCCTAGTCGGGGCCATTTGATTATGCACTGACCGTCAACTACTGTCTGCGCCGTTTCTTGCGAACTATCCTTATTGTACGCAACAAAAAAGTGTGTACTCAGAACCCAGTACTAATGCAATAATTATGCTGCTAATAGACGAAATGCAAATTGCTACCTAAAATAGTCCTACCTAATTACAATATAAGATTAAAAATAGACCGACTCTTGTAACAACACTCTTTCCTAATACTCCGCCAAAGTGTTCGCCTCCCGTCCTGGGGGCCTGCTTGCTGTTCACTCTCTCGAGTTTGACACATCCTGGTTCGTTTGACAAACCGAGGTGGATAGTCGGCATACACTATAGCGAGATATTTTCGATTGTACTGTTTATTTCTTGTTGTATTGTCGTCGAAAATTATTTTTGAAAGAAAATTTTGTCGCATGGATGACGAAGAACACTTGAGAAAGCAGCTGTCCTAAGTAGTATACCCTCAAGGTTCTTGACCCCTTCTTTGTGTTATTTTTCTATTGCTCCTATTCCACACGCAAGATTTATCTCAGCCATTTTCTTACATACGGAGGATTCGCTAGAAACGGCGCAGACAGTAGTTGGTCAGTGCATAATCAAATATAACCATACTAAAATGTTAAGCTTGAATGTAACTTAAAAATGTACCTACCCATTTCAGCCAATAGGGTCTCACCATCTTGGGAGGGCGCAAAAACACGATATCACTATTCAGCAAATTCCACGATTAGAGCCATTTGATTGGTTCGCTCTCTTATCGGCTGTCTCGTATTCTACATAAGACTTGATTTAAGTATTACATAGATTTTCCAGTCTAGAATCTCCACCGACACTGCGTTTCCGGCGTCTCCTCGCATTCGTATCTCTGATCTTCGTGACTTACGACGAGCATTTGCTTGCCACAAAGGCCAGCGCATCGCGTCCATTGTGGTCCTCCATGACTCTTTCCTCTTCATACTTGACGTCGCTGCCGTGGCTCGGCTGGTTGTTTGTCTACGCGTTTCTTCAATTCCTCCTCTCCACCTGTCGATGCATTGGTCTGAAAGCCCTTGTCACGATGTATGGAGCCCCCGACGACTACACCGTCACCGTGAAAGCATCGTCTCTCGGTCTTGGGCTCTTGGAAGATTTCGTCTGTACGAGCTACGTTGCCACGGCGCTGTGGCTCTTTGACACGCTGAAACGTTCGGCGACGGGCCGTTGGGGGCATTTGACGCACATGCACGCCGCGCTCCAAGTCGCAACGTTTACAGTCTCGTGGCTGCTCGTTTTTGTCGCCATAGCGCCCGTCGTGGCGGATCTCGTGTTTGTCTTGTGTCGAGACACTCGCTTCTCGTTTTCGCTCCTCGCTACAATACTGCGAGAACGAGAGCATCTCAAAGATGCGCCCATTCGAACGGAAGAGGTCCATACCGCGTACTTCGGCGCAGCGTTCGTCGTGGTACTTGCGACACTGTTTTCGCTTGTCCGGACACGGACCACCTGGGCCGATCTCTCGTTATGGAGCCCAGTGGAGCTTGTCGCACCCGCTTCGCGAAAGCAAAGCGTAAGCGTGAAAACTGGGACCGAGGACGCCGCACGAGGTGTCCAATATACTGCTGTCGCGCTCGAAGAAGGCAGCGACAACGAGATGGATGACCGTTTTCGTCCCGTGAGACGACAGTCGTACAACCACGTCGTGCAAGTGTCCACTGTGCTCTTGGGGCTGCTCCTTGGTCCAACGCTCCTCATTGCGTTACGTAGCACGTGCTCGCCCTTGATCGCATACGCGGCCTTGAACGTCACCCTGAATGAGTTTTTCTTTCGGGCATTTGAACCAGCCCCGATTGAAACGACGATTGTCGAGTCGGCACGACCGTGGATGGAAAAGTACATTGACGACTTGGAAGTGCACACGCTGTTTGGCAATGACTCGCTCTATCGCCGCACGACTGGATTTCGAGGTGACCTCGCGTTTAATGTCAGCATTGACCCGGCCAATCCGCCCAATGTCTTGATCATTGGCGTCGAGTCGTTCCGGTATCGCGACTCGCGGTATCTTGTGGGTGAGCACGATCCGTCTAACTTGTTCAAGGGCACGAATCTCACGATTACGCCCGAGTTTGATCGATGGGCGAAACGCGGCGTGGCGCTTCGGAATATTTGGTCGAGCATTCCCACGAGTCGGTCGTTAGAGAGTCTCCTCTATGCTCAAGTGCCGTATGATAGTAGTGTCCAAACGGGCATCACGGACGGCAAGATCGCTACGAAACTCTCGGGTGTGCCGCAACTTTTCATACAGAAAGGGTACGAGACGTTCTTTACCACGGGCTCGTCCATTGATTTTGATAATTGGAACACTTTTCTCCCAACGCATGGTTACAACACGGTCTGGAGCGTGAACGAGATGAAGAGGATCGCCCAACGCAAGTATAACATTAGTGTTGTGGATTGGAACGGTGTCGAGCGTCGCGGACTGGGGTGGGGTGTCCACGACGATTTGAGTTTTCAGATTCTCGGCGATTTACTCGTGGAAAAGCATCAAAAGCGCAAAGAGCTGGCCGCGCAAGGCAAGCCCACGCAACCTTTATTCTTAACACACTATACGATCTCGAGCCATGAATACTTTGACTCGTGGCCACGTTGGTTTGACAAGGTTGACAAGCCTGATTTTTCACCAATGTGGGAACGCGAGGAGCATGCGACGCGCGTGCAAAATTACATGACGGTGCGGTACTTTACGGATCACGAACTCGGGAAATTCATGGACCGGATGGAGCGCGAAGGCGTGCTCAATGACACGATCGTTGTGATTGTCGGCGACCATGGCCAGGCCCCGGAAAATGACAAGCCGAATCTCGAGGAAGAGTCGTGTACGCGGATCCCCGGTGCGATCATTGCCGAAGGTCGACTCGGGGATGCCGTCGGTCTCGTGATCGATGACGTGGCCGAGCAGTACGATCTCCTCAATACGTTAGCCGATATCACGGGTCTACCTGACGGAGGGTTTAACCAAACGGGCGTCGGTCGCTCCCTCAAGCGCAAGCTCGTGTCCAAGACCCACGTCGTCTATAGCAACGATCCCATGCGCAAAATGTCGATCGTGCATGGCCACCTCCGCCTTCGGTACGACGCCGTGACGGACCATGTCATGTTGCACGACACGGACACGGATTTTCACATGCTGCACGATTTGATGCCCAAGCTCTCGCGCAAGGAGCAAGAAATGTGGAAAGCGTGGCGCGACGATGGCCGTCGCATTTCGGCGTATTTTAAGGCGCGATGGGATGGCAAGTGTCTCCTCGCGGTCGAGTGCGGGTTGTGAAGTAGAGCGTGTAGGGCCCGACGGGGTTGACGTTACTTCAGGATAGAAATCGCGTGTTGTGTTTTGTACATAAAAAATGTTCCCACATCACTCCTGTAAGTGCATCTGAAACGGCACGTGCGCGTACTCAGCAGCCGACTGGGCGTGCACGAGCGAGACATTGCCACTATTGGCGAGCTGCAAGGACGCTAAGAAGACGCGAGAGACTTCACATGGACTCTTGCCCTCGACCAACGCTTGAAACGGCACGCTCGTGTCCTCGTCGGGCGCCGGGTCGACCCGCGCCCGTTTCTTGGACGATGGACGTCGCGCCTCTTTCAAGCGTCCAAGGATTTCACGACCGTACGCATGAATATCAAACGGCGGACGGGCGTCCTGCTGCTTGAGTAAGGGCGTGAGCTTGTCCTGCCACTCGGTCACTTGTTTACTCAAATCCGTTTCCCGCACGTACTTTTCCGCACCAGACATGAACGACACCAAGTGTTGACGACAGATTTCCTCGTACGAAAGCGAGGCACTGCCACGTGTCGCAGTCTCAGCCTCAGCTGGCGTAAGTGCAGAGACGTCGACGGGCACGTGCACGTCCGGTCCTGCTTCCCAGTCACCATCACTCAGATCGTTCTCAAAAGCCACGTCCTCGCCAGTCTCCTCGTCGTGGTCGTTTCGATCGCTTTGAAACGCCACGTCTAACCGCGCGGTTGTCGCCGAGGATACACACAAGGTCTCGATCGGGTCGTTTCCATGCGCTTCTTCTTCTTCCATGGCTTGTTCCCGCAAAAGCACGGCTTGGGCGCTCGCTTGCTCGTGCGCTTCCCAGCGCCGCATGAGCGCGCGCCACTTTGCCTCTCGTTGCCAGAGCTCGTCGCAGCTTTTGGTCAGCAGCGGAGCGCGACAGAACGCACGCTTGCACGTTTTCTCAAGAGGATTCTCGTCTTTCGTCTCGGACCAGACCCACGACGCCCATTGTGGTCCGTGATGTCTCCTAAAGAACCGGTCATGGAAAGCAGGATCCGAGAGACCGTCTTGCTCCTCCTCTTCCATGCCCACGACACTCTCCTTGTTGCTTAACGCTATGGCCGATGCTTTTTTTCGTTTGTACGCAGGGACACGTGGGTACGATCGTCCCTTCTTGAACGGACGAACCACCGACGTGCTCGCATCGTACGCATCCAGAGGCGTCCACGGATCCTTTTCATCGGTCGTCATCGAGTATGTCACGGGCCGAGCTAGCCCTTCTCCTCCGTGATTGTCTGGTACCGCTTGGGTTTCATTCTCGTCGTTTCGAGGCTCCTCATCCTGTCGCTCCTCCGCATCATACTCTGCGTCCATACAGTCATCCACTCCATGCTCGTCTTCATGCTCGTCTTCATGCTCGTCAGTATTTACATCCATGGCATTAAAATCTAGCGTCGTGGCTGGTAACTCATTGTCTGTAGCCACGTCCGTGCCTCCAAGGAGTCCTGGCGTCTCTCCAAACACATGCTCTGGTCCAGTCGCTTGGACTCCAAGATACTTTTTGCTTGCTTCATCGAGCAACAGGACGCCACTTGCATGCAAATTGCACGACAACAACTTGAACGTCTCGCCATGATCCCGTTCGTCGGGCACCAAGGATCCCATTAACGCAATGGATGCCTGGATATTGCTCTTGCTTCGAAAGAGCTCCGTGCTCCCTCGTTTGCTACCATGTTCCAGCTCGTCCGTGGCTTGATTCACTGTCTTGAGACGAATATGCGACGCTTTTGCCTCGTTGAGTTCATCATAAAGCGGCAAGGGATCATGGAACACGCCCAGACCATCTTCTCGATCCACGGGATGCTCATTCCCTTCCGTCTCTTCGTTCTCTCGTCTTGGCTGCCGAGTCTCCTGTTGGTTGGACAACTGCGCGAGCGTCTGATACACCAGTGCATGGAGATACTCGACTTTGCGACTATAGATGACACTTGTTCCCTGGATCAGCAAGGCCGCCTCAGCAAAATTCATAAGCCCAGATGACTGTTTGTCGCCCACAATCTCATCGTTATGCTCAAATGCAATGGACAGATTCTCTAACTTTTCCATATACTCTTCTAATTCAGTAGCCAAGTCGATGTTCCAATTTTTGCTCAGGTCACTAGACGGGCATGAACCACACAAGTTGGTTAATGGACAAGACACAGAGAGAGAGAGAATACCAAGAGGAGACGCAAGGGAACATACCGTATCGGCTGTAGCAAGTGCTGCAGCCGTCCCTCGCTCATGGTCGGGTATGCAATTAGACTCTTGAAATTTTATGCTCTATCGATTGACAAATGTACCGGTATTATAATGCTCCAATCAATTCCATACATCCAAAAAGACTTTTTATCCTGTCGTGCAGGACCGGACGTCTGTTAACATAGTCCGTCTATTTTTGGTTTTTATTAAACTGAGTAGGACTGGTTTTTGGTAGCAATTTGCATTTCGTTCTTATTCGTAGCATAATTAGTGTAATAGTACTCGTTTCTGAGTACACACATTTTTTGGTACGCATAAGAAATGTATACCACACAACAGATGGAAGTTTACCATAACTTCAACATCTGGTACATATTTCATGTTAGGCTACCTAAACACTTCTCAGTATACATTACGTTGACTTAGTGCCTGGTTTAGATATTTTCTTCTTCTCGTTACGAACTGTCTTCTGGTATATTATTCGCTGTTAACGTGTATTTGACTGCGGAGATATCTGTCGTGAAGCGGACCCAAGAATTTTGGTCGGTTCCGGTCAACAATGGACCGATCGGCCTGTCGGCGATCGGATTGGTGGAAAGTCAAGAGGTTTTTGGGTCAGTCATGTGCAAGGGGTGTCCAGGCCACAAATTCGGGTAGGTCACATGAGATTGCGTGTACTACATATTTTCATGTTTGGTACATATTGGAGACTATAGGGGGTAGGTAGTTAGTTGGGAATTTACCAAGTTTGGGCTTTTCTTTCTTTTGGGTTTTGCTTCGTAAAGGTCTTTGGCTTTTTTAGCTTCGCTTAAGTGACCGTTGGACCCCCAGCTCAACCGGGGTCGTTTTCACCTTACGCGTTAGTCGCCTCTGCACGCCGCAGAGTGTTTTGGGAGCGGAGGGTCGAGTAATCCCCTCCAGCTCATTATACCCGGCCGGGACGTGTTATAGACGCATTTGGCCCGCCGGAAGTCCCTCGACGGGAGCGTACTTTGGTCGACCCCCAACGTTAAGTTGCACACGTTTGGAACGTGTTATTTCACCTATTGGATTATTTCGTGGAGATATCGTTCGTGGATTACGTCACGTTCTTATTGGATCTCCCTATTGGATTGGATTATTGGACCTCATTGGATTACCGGAGTTTATCTCCCATATTGGCCGGGCTTTACGATCGGGTTAGCGATCTGCCCTCGGGAGTATACGAATTTCGAGTATAACCGGTATACCCGTACGCAGTGTGAAGAGTTCCGCCTCGGGTACATCACCCAGCACGGTCTACCGCATTTAGACCACAAGTCGGTCCCAAGCACCGATCCACCGAGTGTGTTACCAGCCCAATCCATCTGGTACACAAGGTGAGATACGAAAAGAATCGGACCAGGCGTCCAGTGCTGACGATCGGTCGTCTGCCGGCAGCGGACAATCCGATCGGATCGAAGACGATGGTTCGCGGGGTACCCCCCCCCGTAAGTTGGAAGGCCGGGCACGATGGTGGTCAGGTTCTCGACACTTCGGTGTTCGATTTCGAACTTGACTCCACCACATATCGATTTAAGTGACTTTTCATGGTGATATTATCAAGCATCTACGACTCCAGTTTTCGTTTACAAGCGCAAGTATGGATACGAACAACTTTCACCAGTCGGGTCCAAGTGTAATGAAAGAAGTCCTACAGCACGCGCTTGACATGGCTTACACATATCCCAAAAGAATGGGGAGGTTCCTGAATATCTCTATTATTGGCTAGAATTATGGTATTTGTCCAAGGTAACTCCCCGTCGAAATAACCTTTGTTGTGTTAACTGCGTTGTGGCTGTGTTAACCATAGTGCACATTTTTACACTAGCTTTCTAATAAGTCCCGTGTCTGGCAGTGATTGCTCTTTCTTTGCAATTATCTAATACCCGCAATTAGCCTGGAAGATGATTTGGTTTCTCTGTATCCATAGCTGTGTGACATATACCGTGCAAGGAATTGTCCAAATTCATATCCATTTTCCCCGCATACTTACTGTCGTCCAGGAATTGTTCTGTAATTTGATCGCACACTGTGTTGGCAAGGGTTGATGCACGCCTGTGGCACAATCCTCTTGGTATGTATGCGTTTCCGTTCCACTACAATCGACTGTCACTCGTTTTAATCGGTGTGATTGAAAAGCTGGGGTGCTTGCCCAATTTACGTCGCCCAAGCGGAAGCTTCGCCCACCTGAACTTGTGCGCGGCGGGTAGAATGATCACCAGTCCCCGTTGTATTAAGTCTCTCGCTCGCTTCAATGCCAAACTGCTATGAAGAGTAGGGATGTAAATGGGCCGGGCCGGGCCTTACGTCGCCCACGGCCCTGACCGTGAGTAGACGGGCCAAGGTATTGAGGTCTGGGCCCGGCCCACGGGCCGGACTGTCAGGCCCGGATCCAGGCCTGCCATTCAAATCTCGAGTCCAAATCCGGACCAGGCCCATTTGCTTTCAGGAAGGCCCGTCAGCGGCCCAGCATTATTGGGACACCAAAAACACTTCAATGCACCGCAGAACGTAAACGTCAAAGAATATTTAGCATTTGATACAAATACAGAACAGTAGACTATGGCCGGATGAAAACCCAGTGTTTGGTGTTATCATCACTCACCAATGTTGGTACATCGACAAGGTCGACTACCACCACTATCTCATATATCCACCTTCTCCCACCACCACCCTTTTATTCTTAAATTTAATTGAGGCATGGAAAACCGTGCCATGCTATCTACTAGTTGGGTAGATCCTCTCCGTTCTCCTCCATCTCTTCCTCCAAAGGAATGTCATCGCCAATGTCTCCATTTCGTAACCAGTCCTGACCGCAGATCAGCGCGCCCACAATTTTCGGCGACAAGTGGCTACCTCATGGGTTGATGATTCGCCGTCCCGTGCTGAAGCACTGTGGAATAAAGATGGATGGTGTCATCAGCGTCGTCCATCGGAGGTGTGTAGTGAGGTGGAGTCTTGGGGGTAGATAAGCCAGGAACACTTCTGGTATGCCTGGGGGGGGCACTCTGCTTTATATCCAGTACCTCCAGAGATCAAAAACTCGAAATTCAAGGGATAGAAGATCTCCTAGAGTGTTTTCTCCAACCCCTGGACTACATATCAGGAATTAATAAATACACCATACACTTAAAGTATCGGCCCTGGCCCGTCCCGTGTGTAATCCGCTGGGACCGCGGTCCGTCCACGTAGCAAGCGGGCCTTGGAAGTCAGGCCGTGGCCCAGCGCACGGGCCTGATAGTCAGGCCCAAGCCCAGCCCGTACGCCTGCGGGCCGGGCCGGCCCGCGTGACAGTCCGGCCCATTCACAGCCCTAATGAAGAGTCGTCAATAGTAATCTTATGTGTTACTTTCCTATAAGAAATTGCTTCGTCTGATTGGTGCACACACTTGAATCTGACGGTGATCTGGGGTGGATAAAGTTACGAGGGTGTCACTGTGGGCTGATGTATTGCCCGCCGGTGCCTGTTTCCGTCAACCACCTACCTAACAGATGACTAACAGATGGGATCCAATGTTTTGTATGTTGATTCTTAAAGTGGAAAAGAGGAGATCTTCTTACTATCAGCCAATCAGATGCTTTTGCTTGAAAATAGAGCCAATAAGAAGGGATAAATAGAAGAAACCACTTGTACGATTCAACAAAATTAAAGAAGGGGGCTGATTGGGCCACGCACCCCAAGTTAATAGGGCCACACCTCTGACAATTCTGTAGTAGAAAAAAGCCGCGACCAGCCTTATGTAATCAAGTGCTAGATTATCTATTTACATGTATTCATTCAATTATTACGCGTCAATTTCTCTTAAAAGCAATGCATGCACTTCATGATGTCTAACTTAACTGAATTTATCGACGCAGAACTGGCAAAGTGGAGACACCTTGTTCAACGACAGCCACGAATCAATACAATCAGAATGGTAAGAGTGAAAACACGGCAACGACTTAATCTCCTCGCCGAGTTCAAAGAAGCAGCGACAGATCAGACAAGTGGGCAATTCATAAATTGCTTAAGAAGCACTTTGAACCAATACACTCGATTAATTAAACGTACTCTGGAATTACATGATCCTCAAACTCCTTTGCTGCGCTGAAAGTGTACGTTGGAAAATGGTTAATGAGTGATATTGATGCTCCGCGACTGATACAAACACAACAAGGCCTGTAAGCTCAACTTTCACACTAAAACTGGCAATTTAACCCATGATTTTGCAGTATTAACACGGCGACCTTGCTGATCACGTGCGAAAGGGGGTGTCTCGTTCTCTTCGTGCTCAATGCTTACTGAAAATTGAACCTGTCATTAGTTCTAGTAGCATAAAAATGAAACAGCTCGAGGAGATGGGTAACTATGCGTTATTCTAGACTTGGTTGGATGTCGGTCACTTGCACGCCTCGGACAAACTGCAGCAAAAACAATTAGACAATTTATAACAATTTATCAGGTCTAATGTGTTAACTTACTTCATCGTCATAGTTATTTTCTGGAGTGTATACAATGACACACATACAAGAAATCAATCATCAGCCATAATTTTCGATCAAAAAAGTTCCTCAATACGTACCCAAGTCTGTTTCATACAAATGCTGTAGCCATCCCATACTCTTCATAGAAAGGCATCATTTCTATATTCACGCAACATTGAGTAACACTTCCACAATTAGAAAAGAAAACTAATCACCGGCATCAATGCTAAACGATGACACGCATTCATCTAGTGCGTCTTCCTTCCTCCCATCGATTCAATTGATTCCGAATAACGTCCGGCAGCACAAACCGAAATAAGCGCCGCAGTCATGCATCAGCATACATGACTAGAATTTACGTGAAAAATCAAATAAATGTCCACTCTATTTCGCAGCATTTTTCGAATCACATCGATTTTCTCTAACGTGAGGTCGCCAAACGGAGTCCGGACTCCAGGTTGCTCCAACAGAAACGTTACCGCACTTTTTTTTTAAATTGGACCATCGTAGCGTAATTTTCAGGGAGGCAGAGGAAATGCCGTGTTTGCAAGAAAGCGGACCATAACAAAAGGCGATACCCCAACGATGCAGAGTCGTTCGCGAGATTGCTTTCAGGAAACAGTGACGGCGGTATGAGCCGCATCACTTGATTACATAAGGCTGGTTGCGGCTTTTTTCTACTACAGAATTGTCAGGGTGTGTGTGGCCCGATCAGCCCCCTTAAAGAAATGATTTCCTAGCTACCCTAACCACAGCTACACCAAATACATATTTGACTATTCAACGAAAAAAGTGTGATCGGCTTCGGACACCGGTAACTTCTTATCTAATCTCCTTTTATGCCTGCGCAGGTGCTGATCAAGGTATCCTAGTGATGCTCAGTATCACTCCGACTGTGCCCATCGAAGATTAGTCCCGCGGCGTTAAAAAACTTTCAGTACGCTTCATGGCACTATGGATTAGGAAGATCATTATCCATCAGTGCAAAGGAGCAAACCGGACAAAGTCCTGAGTAATTTTTCGTCGGTGAGTAGAGAATATTGATCTAACCGTTTTTGGTCTGAACGTTATCACGTTCAGGAGAAACAGAAGGTCCTCCGGTCTCTACACACCGATCATCTATAGCTTCGAAACAGAACGCTATTTGCCTCGAGAGCGAGGTTACTAATCTGCGTCATCATCCCCACCGCTGGGGTGACGGATAGCGATACTGGTCCAAAACCATGATTAAACTAGACTTGGCATCAGCAAAAGCTCAATTATCTGCAGTCAGACCGTGAAAAACATCTAGAACTTTCGGGAGTACCCTTATCAGCCTTACCTTGGCATTTTCAACCAATGTAGATATTGAATGTTTTTTCACAATCTCCATTGAAACCTAACACCCTGTATATTGTTCATAGAATACATGTTTGGCTATATTCTCGGCTTAACCAACTCAGAATAAAATCAAATACAGTAAAAGCTTATCCAGCTGATCAGATGAGGATCTTCTAGACTTATCTCATCTTTGAAGGGTGCTTGCTAAGGGATAAGAATGTGTTCCACTCTGCCAAACACATGGTTCAAGTAGCTTGTTCATCGTTTCTTTCTTTAAAACCTGTAACTTGGTCGCCTTGAATTCAATTTTTCCCCACATCTGCCTGATCACCAGGGGTTGTGTTGCCACATAAGATGACCCCGACTTGCTTGAACGTAAGGAGCGAGTCGACAGACGCGATCATCCCAGTGGTCGACCTCATTCACACTTAATCATGTGGTAGAACACTGATCAATACCGTACTGTACTTGATCAGGCGTCACCAACGGCGCCCAAACTAACGAGTCTCAAAGGGGTATCTTCTCTTTCGTATACGCTCATCTTGTGTACCCGAAGAGTTGAGCTCTGTCGATTTTTTGTGTAGCGATTTTGGCTTTAAAGTGAAATGTAAAATCGATATGTGGAAATGGATTGGCTGTAAATGTATGTGGGTACATGGTGGAAGATTTCAAGTTAAAATATCATACTGAATTTAAGTGAATTTAAATGTAGAATCTTTTTTCTGATTTTATGACGTATATACTTTCGTTTTTACTTTATATCGCATATTAATCACGTCCGGAAGCGGCCGAACAGCGGTCTTATTACGCTTTTTCACGCGCATAGTATCTGATCAAAAATATAAAATCAGATAGTTTACACTGCGCCGCACCTTTCCCTTCCTTCAGGTTATGAGCCCAAGGGAACAAGCGTGTCTGGAGTGATATTTTCGATAAGTTGTGGTTTTAAGAGTGGGGAATTCTCGTTTGGAGTTGCGTTTTGTTAACTCCTCACTTTCGGAGTGCTAGTCGATTTATTTTTCCGCTTGGTTTGGTATATCGTTACGTTTTTGTGGTATAAAAATGAGCGAAGATTGCGGAAAACAAAATGGTGGAGTAAATGTGGACCAAGGGTGTGGTCCTTAAGGCTATATATAATAGTATTAAAGAATTCAGACACGGCTTGTATCTGTAGAAAAAGTTGAAGGCCGAATGTCGGATGTTACGGGACGAGGAAAGACTCCCCGGTCGCTGCCCGGAACAGCACGTTCCGGGAAACTTTGAAGAACTATGGTTCGTTCGTTCAGCAAATGACCTTTAACGACCTAAATGGTGATTGTGGGATAGAGATCGGTGGAGTGCCGCGTTGAAATGAGACCAGGCCCCAACCAAATGTCGAAGGTGTTATGCCCATTATGGGTGGCATCGGTGAACCAGCCGGACCTATGTATGGCCCGTGTTTCGGACAGGCTGGTTGCATGAAAAAACCAAAGCTCAGCGGCGAAAAATTCTCAGGTGCAATGATATACCCGGGTCTTGGTGCCGGCTTTAAGCTGTGGGTATATCTCTTTATGGAAGCCATTGATGTAGCTGAAATTTCGTCTGGATTTTCGTGAACGGAGAGTTTAAAATTAAACAAGCTGGGGGTGCATCTAGAAGGCACGACCGCCGAGTATTTTCGTCCCAATATGGCAGATCTTCCCCTAATTGCACTCTGTTCTGGACCATATGTACAGCGCATTCAAGGTGAACATTTCCCATCATCAAGCTGCCATCTGGTTTGCCTCGGAGAAGAGTCCGAAAACACCTGAACAGAAAATTAACTATACTTGGTGGCTCTGGCCCGGGAAAGTGGGTCGGGCGAAAAAATGGTGGTGGAAATATCGTCAATTTCGCTGCGCCGCAACTGAAGATCGTGATCATGTCCAGGTATGATCCAATGCGTATGGATCACCTGTTCCATGCGCAAGAGTTAATATCGTGGGCACAGAAACAGGAGGATGACGCATTTAAAGAGAAGCAGGATGCATGTGTCCGAATTATCCACATCTGTAACACTTTTTTCCAAATTCGGTTTCGTTCACCGAATCTGGAAAGAAGTGTTAGAGCTGCGGAAAATTCGAATACATCATGTGAAAATTCTAAATTATTAGAATATTAATAACTCCAATACCACTGAATAAAGTGTAATTGCCACAAAAGTGGAAGAAACAAAAGAAGGGCGTTTCCGAAAAGGAAGCCGGTAAAACAGATGGCTTGGAACCGAAGAGTCGCATTATCGACTATAGAAATGGTGGATGAACCCACAGCTGGACTGTTTCCAGGTGGTGATTTATCTTATAACCTATGCATTATTGACAGTGGTGCCAGTAGACACCTTGCCACTGACGAAAGTTTGCTTGAAGAGGCGGTCGAATGCAGACCGACCGATGGGTTTACTCTCCCTGATAGTGGTAAATTATCTATTTCCAAAGTCGGAAAGATAGAACTACGTACACCGGGAGATTTACTTATAGCTATTGAATTGTCTGAATTATTTTTTGCACCCAAACTTGCCAAGAATCTCATTTCGCTTGGAAATTTTCGGGAAAATAGTGCGAAATAGCGGATAGCGGAATTGATACTTGAATGAAAAAAGGATATTTCTGATCCAAGTTTATGGTTCAATTTTTGTTGAAATTCGCTGCCGGAGAAGCTGGCGGATGCACGCAATATTTTTCAAGCATGTTGTTGAATGCTATCGCGGAAGATGCAGGAAATGATACACAGCAGGTAGTTTGCATCATTTACATGTACTATTGGGTCATTTGGCTTACTATAAAGTTGAGAAACTTGCCCAAAACCCCAGGTCACGCATGGTCTGACAGACAACAGTCGACTAAATTGCCGACTGTACAGAAGGTAAAGCAAATAGGAAGAATCAGCCGAATAAAAATCCTGGCCAAAACTCGCCTGTCGAACGAGTTCGTGGTTTGATCAGAAGTGATCTTAAAGGTCCGATCATACCATGCGATAGTCGAATGAACCGGTACCTCATGGTCTTTGTAGACTACTTTTCAAACTGTGTACGATTTTTCGCTGCTCTATCATTCGTGCGAGCAGCTAAAATGTTCGAACATTTTTTTAGTTCGTTTGAAAATTTGTTCAATTGCTGAATTCATGTTTTGCGTACCGATTGAGGAGGATATTATCGAAATGTTTTGGGTTTATTTTGAAAACAGACCCGCGTAACGAGGCAGGTTACGTAGCTGGGTATCGAGTTTCAAATGGTACATCCGAGAGAATGAATCATACCATTTGTAATATGGTCCGATGCATAATTTTGGGTCTGGCATACCGCTGATGTATTGGTCGGAGGCGGATGAGTATGCGTCTTATATACTCAACCGCACAACAATCAGAACCAACCTCGAAAACCTGTCCCCGTACGAAGTTTCAACTGGAAAAATACCGTCGCTTTCGTAAATTGTGGGTTTCGGTTCGCCTTGCACGGTTTCGGGGGACCCAAAGGAAAAGGCCCTAGCAAAGAGAGCAGAGCAGTTCTTAATTCTCGGGAAGAAAGATGGGACTAAGGGGTAAAAATAATCCTGGTCAATGATAAAGTGGTGAATTTTACTCGCGATACAGCGATATTGAAACACTTCACAAAGGAGAGAGTGATAAAATATCCAAAAATCTCGAGAGTACGGTTGAGAAGGAGCTCAGATAGCTTGTCGAGTAACACGGCAACGCAAGCCAGCTCCAAGAAGTTAGGGAACCAATTCAAGCATCAGTGAATAAGGAGACTTCCAAAAATATTGAGTGCCCCAGGAAAACAGGTAAAAAGAAGAAAAAGACCCAAAAGCAATTGCTTTTGAACAGTCGAGGAAGAAGCCTGAAGAGAAAAATTGGTTTGTTTCATGTAAAGAAGAGAAAACACCCGGTGTGGAAGATTGATACGAAAATAACGGAACTGATTGAAGTGCGATATTCTTGTATGCGGTGTGTGATGACAAATTTGAAAGTGGTTTACGTGTTGCCGTACCATATCCAAAGACTTTTAAAGCGTCACATGAAAGCAGAAGTGCTGACATGTGGAAGTTGGCTGAACAAGCCGAAATTAAATCTCTTTAGGGTCTAGGAACGTGGAGATTGGCAAAAAAGCGACCTGAAAAAGCGCCTCTACCAACAAATTAGTTGTACAAGACTATACCGCGTTATGATGAAACCGATGAACGTTATAAGGCACGCTTGGTCATGATAGGCGACAAGCCGGTGTACGGGAGGTATTATTTTACGTTTTCAACTGTCATGGATATCAACAACGTAAAAGTACCCTCACCATGTCGCAAATTTGGGGAGTGCCGGTGGCACGGTGAAGTACCCAGCGCCTACCCAAAGGCAAAGACCGAGGATGGATATGACATCTATCTAAATGTGCCACATGATATGGAATTACATAAGACATAATGGAAATTTTGGAGTTAATTCAAGTAATAACTTAGCTCTAAAATTGGAGGAGGATTTTTATGGGCTAGAGCAAGCTGGAAGACACTGGAACCAGCTGCTTTGTGACACCCTGGAAAAATGCAATTCATGCAGTGTGTCACAGACACTTGCGTTTTCGTAAAACGTTTAGGAAACAAAACCATATTGGTTGGTGTGTATGCGGACAATATCTTGGTTACCGGAACCCTGATTGAGGTGGTTGGCGTTTTTTTATGGAAATGGCAATTTTGGAAGTAAAAGACTTGTGTGCCGTGAAAAAAATTCCGTGAAACTCGAATTAGTGAAAATCCCGAAGATGGTTTTACAATGGTCCAGGAGGCTGCTATTGATGAGCTCCTAATACCACATGGTATAAGTAAAGTTAATCTGGCACGGACACTGGTTCTCGATGTGGAATGCATAAAGGAGTTCCAAGAATTGCTGCCAACGAAGTACAAAGAGAAGTTTCACTGCGGGAAGAGTTTTCAGTCATTAGTTAAAGGTTTGCTGCGGATATCTCGTTTGTCGTGCACCGTGCGACGATACGCACTCAGCGCTTATGCTAGGAAATGTCAAAGTGGCTAAAAGGAGGGTCAGGTAATAAGTCTTTGAAGATTCGTTTGAAGCATGATTACGATTTGCCCATACCCAATCCGCATCACATGCTATACGAACGTAGACTTTGCCACTGACAAGCTGAAGCGCAAGATCATCAGCACCGCTGTCATTTACGTGAATGGAATAATTATTTCTTGGTAGTTCAAGAAGCAGAGAAGAGCTGCATTGTCCACAGCTGAAGCTGAATTTGCTGCAGCAGGTGTGGGAAGCAAGGAAGTTTTTGGTCTAAAAGAACTAATTTTTGAAATTAGAATGCACAACAAGGCGCTATTGGTTTTAAAAATGGATAACCAAGCGACCATCAAGCATGGGGAATGTTAAGCCAGTGATGGAGTACAAATCACGTGGATGTCAAGTTGAAGTTCTTGAAAGATTTTGCACGGAAAGGCATTGTCAAGGTGACACATGTACCCATGTTGGAGATGATTGCAGACCTACTTACGAAGAACCTTAATGCACAGGGAATTCAAAATTTACGAAGGAAATTGGATTGTATTTATGGGGTTATAGCTCGCGACGTTGCAGGAAGAATGTTGAATTCTTGTTTAGCCTTTTGGCTTTAAAGTGAAATGTAAATTCGATATGTGAAAACAGATTGGCTACAAATGCATGTGGGTACATGGTGAAAGATTTCAAGCTAAAATCACTGGGAAACTCACGTGAATTTAAGATTTAGGAATTTTTCTAATTTTACAATATACACAATTTCGTTTTTACTTTATTTTGCATATTAATCGCGTCCAGCAGCGGCCGAACAGCGGCCTTATTACGCTTTTTCACGCGCATACTATCTTATCAAAAGTATCACATCAAATATTATACACCGTGCCGCACCTTTACTTCCAACACGCTCTATCTTCTCTGCGCGATGGTGATAAGGAGAGGTCTTGATTAAGCGTTAAACTTGTTTTTATGTCCTATACTTGTAGCAAAAGCGAGTAGTTTACCCGAACTGAACTTGCATAAGGCAGGAGCTGATGAAGCAGATGCTCTAGATCTGATTAAAGATTGGTACTTCGCCTTGACATTCGTAATCTATGTAAAGTATTCAAGTCAATCTGCCAAGAAGAAGCGCCATTAAAATCAGCCTTGTATCTTGACAGAATCCTTGCTCTTAACATGTGCGCTTCAATTTTTGGAGTGATCAGGGGCTGACCAGCTGATGCGATCGTCGCCATGATAGCCATGAGTCAATGTAATTCCGGCTGGAGTCCATTGCCGTCACCAAGTTGCGTAGCACACTAGATCACATATTTAGAGAGTTGAGTAGAAAATGGGAATCTTCTTTATATCAGCCAATGGTACGCTCCAAATTTGAGATATGGCCATTAAAAAGAGGGAATAGATGAAACCACTTGTCCGATTGTGAGCAGATTAAGGGCTGTATTCCTAGCCACTAAATTGTGGTGAGGTGCTATTGAAAATTTTTGATTAGCATGTACCAGTGTACCAGTTGTCAAGGCGGATCGATCGGGTTGGCTAAAAGGATGGAGTGTTTTGGGCCAATCGTGTGCTTGGAGTGTTTTGTACGCGGATTTAAGGTAAGGCACACGGTTTTTCATGTAGTTTACATATTGGATTTTAATTGGTTATATAATATAGTGTTCGTATTACATTGGGTTGCTTAAGTCGCTGCTCCGTAGGAGTCATTGGAAGCAGAGGGCTAACACGGTCCCCTCTTTCTCATTTAATCCCTGCGAGGAGAGAGAGAGCTCCACCGGAAGTCCCACGACGGGAAGCTCCCATTCCGTTCACTCACCCCTCAACTATCGCTACGTTTCGAACGTGTTTCTCGGATGGGTTACTCACTGCGATCAGCAGTCAAGTGCCAAGAATCTATTGGTTGGGTTACTCACTGCTTTTGCAGTCAATCCCCAGAACTTCTATTGACTGGATTACTCACTGCTGCGTGCAGTCAAGTGCCAGATTTTACCCACATTTGGAGTGACGATTCCTGCTCCATTTGCAGATCGACTACATTGGATTTTCTTCCCGTTGGTTTCTGGATCAAGTACCCCAGAAGTGGTACACCCATATGAGTACCTGCCAAGATCCTCACTGTGCGACGGTCCACCTAGTGTGTAGCCACCCACACCAATGGGTACACAAGGTGAGACAGAAGACAAATCGGACTCGGCGTCCTGCGATGCCGATCGGTCACCCGATCGGCACTTAGGCGAAGGTTCGCAACGTACCCCCCTGTAACAGGGTTACATTTGGTTACGTTGGTGTACAAAAGTACACAACGGTAAAGGTCAAATATTGACCAGTCCAAAAGGTTCGGACCTATTGGTTATCTTAACCAATCAGGGCAGGAGCCGTTGGTGGAGGCGTGGCAGCCTGCCACGTGTTGGTACACAGGTGGTGTACATTGCATTTAGGCTAGGTACGAATTGAGTAAGTTCTACTTAGTATTACATATAGTTTACATTAATTTAATTAATTTAGGCTAATTACATATTAAATAAAAATCACTTTACAAAATACACTGAATCCAGCTAGACGCTCGATCGCAAGGGTCG
>CM047589.1:2096700-2135751 GCA_026184515.1 Peronosclerospora sorghi | reverse complement strand
TGCTTAAGGAAAGTATTCCTCTGTGCGCTAGCCGCACCGTGCGTGTACGCACCTGCTACACCCCCCATAAGTTGGTCGGCTGGGAACGCACGATGGTGGTCTAGTACGGACATTTCGGTGCTTCGGTGTTCAATTCCGAACTGGACTCCACCACAAAATCCAAGGGGATACCCCTGTCACGTTAACTCTATTGCACACCGGAGCCAACTTTACAACGTCCAGTAGGGAAAATGGGAAGCTTCTTAATATCAACGAATGATATGCGCTGAATTTGAGATATAACCACTAAGAAGAGGGAAATTTATTAAACCAATCGTCCACAACCGCTGTACAGCTGCGAATATTCGAACAGGTATTAATCTATCAGTTTTAAATGCAGTTAGTATCCCCTTGGATTTAATGGCAATGAGAAGCGAGAAATCAGCTTTTAATTTGCATACAATCATCGATGAGCTTCAGGCAGGTCAGGATGAGGCGCCATCAGCCGTTAAGATAACTAAATAGAATGTGGGAGTACCAGAACACGTTAAAGTTGCTTTACTGAATTAGACCAACCAGCGTTTCCACGTATGTGCCGTGCTTGTCGTTCGGTCGCTTGTTCAATTAGTTCTCCAGCCTCTAGGGAGTCAATGTGCTGTTGTGCATCTTTACCATTCGCCATAGCGTAGTCGTAACACAGCTATGTATAATTGACTAGCCCTATGTATAGTCTCCACGTGAATATGCGTAATCAATTAACCAAAGCCAATGCCACAATAATCGAAATAGCTCCACTTATATCCACTTCACTAATACTCGGTACTTTAGGTGATATCCACTGCCTTATCACACAACTACTCCACGGGTCAAAGTAGTAATGCGCGCAAAGTAACGTGAGCGAAATTAACGTCAGTTAATAAGAGAAAGAAAATGTAAAAGTGATATATTTTGACTAGACTAAATTATAGTCCATCACAAATTATAAAATTTGTGTACACCTATTTTCGATGTGCGCTGATCCTTGGAATAACGTAACATCTTGGCACAACTTCATACTCCAACACAATATTCATCCGTTCACACCTTATTCAATTCCGGCTCGGACAAAACAATGCATCGCCCAACCTACACCACGAACATCGCGCGGCCCGTATCCCTCAGGAATTTCCATTCGGAAATGGACGTTGCCTTCCGGATAGTCCAAGTCCGACGCATTTGACGTCGACGGCATGGGTGCAGACACAGGAGCACAATGTGGAGCTTTGGATAACGATGATCCAGTCGCGGATGATGAATGCGACGGGGTTGAAGAACGATACTGTTTTGGCTGGGAATCAACATCGGGTGGCGTGCCTGTGCCGATGAGAAGCATCAGTTCGTCAAGCTGCGATTCGTTGGGGCGCACCCCGTCAGGGGCAGTCATTGAGAGCATTGACCTGGCTATGTTAACGAGAGAGAGTTGTAGTTCTGACAGTTTGGAAACGAACAAGCAGTCAATCCAGACGAAACTATTTTTTGATATTGCCTTTGCGAGGGAGACCGCAAGGCACGCAATTATCTGAGTTGGTCCGTGTCATTGGTGGAAACGCTGCGAGGTGGAAAAACTGCGTGAGTTGGCATTAGTTGGTACGTGTCATTGGTGGAAAACTGCATGAGTTGGTATTAGTTGGCTACCAACTAATTTCTTCACACTCATATTTAAGCCCGCACTATAGGTAGGAAGTGAATATAAACTTGGTTTAATTATAAACCTTGTATTAAATCAAGTCTACTATAGTATATGTGATTATTAAAACATTTAGTCCTACACCAATTTGTAACTTGGCTGCAACACGATGATGAAAGAAACCATGACGACGTCCCAAAAGGTAAAAGGTATAACCTGTATAATACTTTACCCTAGTCGCTGCCTCACTTGCTGCTGGTTAGTCTTCCGCTCGCTGCCGTTTAGCGCGTCCCGACAACAAGAGCCTCCTGATGCGCTCCCATCAACATAGAGGTAAGCAACCAGTGGGTGGTCATTCTTCAGTTTGCCATTTGGACGGAACAGAGACGCATTGTTCCAGTGCGATGCGGATTTCCTCGATCGTCCTCTTAGCCTCATGCGCCGTGCGTGTCACGGCAGCTATAGAGTTCCAGCGCACAAATGGCACCTCCGCTACGTCTCCACTGTACTCTGTCTATGAAAGCGGGAACACTCTCGACATGATAAGATTGCTACGAGCTGTTGAGGAAGCAGCGAGCCACGAGCGAGGAAGCACGAATGTTTCCTGGAACGAGTGCAGCGGACGAAGCGAGCGGCTTTGTCCGGTTAGCACGCTCGAACGGTTCAACGCGACATAATTGGAATGTCATTGCGACAAACGCTCCACGTGCGTTCACTCAGGTTGAGCTTCCACGTTACGAGACTAATAGTAAGTGCGTTGAGTATTTAATCCGCGCCTTGAGACGTGCAATGGAGTTTGGTGGTTACGCGGAATATCCAGTCAGACTTGTTCATCTTCTGAGTAAACACTTTGGCCATGGCGTTTTGGCATTCGTGTTTTCTTCTTTAAAAACGTCCGAGGGGGTGCCGACCTACCTGGTCGATAGGTATCAAGAGCGGTATCATTGATACAGAACTGACTTGGCTGGGTCCAAAGAGACTAACTGGTTCAAGCGTTGAGAGCGAAATTCGGCCGAGATGACCTGCTGGCTCCGTTGTAGCAGAGGCTAAAAATTACGATCCATCCGCCGAGAAACTACAGCATGATTTTGTGGCCTACTTCTTAACATCGAAGTATCCATTTGAGAAGGTTGTTGACATTCTCAAGCTTGGAGAGGGGGAGCTGACAAGGTCGGAACTTTCGACTTTGAAGCTGTTTGCTGAGGAGGAGACGGAATCGAAGCACGTGCAGTATGATTGGCAACATGCCTTGTTCCGCATTCGTAACAAGATACTTTTCAGTCGGCACGGACAGGAATGGGAAGAAATGGCGCAGCCGAGCAGAAAGATCCAGTAGTCGAGGCGAGACTCGATGGCATCCAGCGGCGCGGTGCGTTGTGTTCCTTTTCATTTGTATGCATGAAATAGAAAGTTGCGTTCTCATGCGTTCAAACATGCAACACTAGGCGCACTCGAGGCGCTGGAGCAATGTTCGAAAGAGGTTGCCCTCCTTCTCCCTCCCCATTGATACGTTGGTTCTCAGTGTGTATACCTTCCTCCACGTCGAACCCTCACGTTCCTTTCTAGCATCCCCTGCAAGCCGTGACTATTGTCATCCGTATTTATCGACGACTGCGACGCCAATTCCACGAAACCTTTCGGTTCATAGCTAGCCATGCTCGTCCTCGCTCGTGGTCGCTGGTTCCGTCGTCATAGCTCGTAGCAATCTATGGATAGCGAGATTGGTCTGCTTTCAGGGACAGAGTACAGTGAAGACGTAGCGGGAGGTGCCACGTGTGAGCTGGAAGCCTCCAGCTGCCGTGACACGCACGGCGCTCGAGGCGAAGAGGACGACCGCGGAAATCCGCCTCGCACTGGGACAATGCGCCACTCTTCCGTCCAAATGGCAAAATGAAGAATGACCACCCATTGGTTGCTCGCCTCTATTTTCATGGGTGTGTGTATCAGGAGGCTCCTGTTGTCCGGCTTCCTCCCCTTGCTTCCTCCTCGTCTCGCCTTTGTCCCTGCTATTTTCACAGCGATTTGCAGTCAAACCACTGACTCTTGGTCCCGGTGCCTCTTGTTGTCCTCTCTGCTCCGTCGTCTCGCCCCAATCACCGAACGACTCATCCTATTGCATAATTCAATCAGGGAACTTAGTAGACATTTGTATATATTTGCTTAGACTTAGTTATACTTGGTACTTGCAGCCAAGTTACTATTGGTGTAGGACTAAATGCTTTTGATAATCACATATACTAAACTTCATTTAATACAAGGTTTCTTATTAAAACAAATGTATATTCACTTCCTACCTATAGTGCGGGCTTAATTATCCTATTGGAAAGTGTAAGTCTATAACAGCACCACTTTACACTTTGTGGTCCGTTTAGACGACATCACTACGTTCCTCTATTGTCTAGCATCCTTGGTTAGAATGGTCGTAGCCGAGCGACTATACGGGGCCACTCATGAGGCGTTTCCCCATCTTTCAACGCGCCCGTTTTGCACGCTGATGCATAAGATCAGAATCATAGAGTCCTAACATATAAAAAATACTCGAGGCTGAAAGACCCGGACGAGCAATAGAAATCATAGACAGATTTCGGAGGAATCCGGTCGCTTTGCCGGCGCCATCCCGCGACATCGCACGTCGAAAATTTTTGTAAAGCCGACATATCCCCGTACTTATGGAACGGATAATCTGTGATGGCTGATCGTTAGAGATAGCGATAGAGTCGTCAAATATAAGTGTACCTAGGTCGTTTTCCTTATATGTCTCGGCGATCGCGACAAGACATGGGTATAGGACGCAGACTGGCTGAGACATCTGTGTTTAAAAGGCTACACGCGTTCAAGGAGGAGTTAAAGCTCATTGTTGAGCCTCCTCAAAATGAAATTATTCATCATTTTTAGACCTGCATAAGGGTAAATTTGATAAACCAGCTTACTCGAAGAAGGCACAATATGTGATTTCAAATACTACGAGCAAACCTCTGAACACGGCTATTAAATTAGCTGTCTTAATCGAGGGACTGAGTAACGGTCCCGTCTAGCGGGATCTCTTCCGGCATCAGACGAAGAGCTTACATGATGTACCTTCCAAAGAATCCAGGAAGAGTTTATACCACCCAGTGTACTGATGGCCATCGACTTTACCGTGCAGCAACAGATGACGCATGGTGGTAATCACCGGGAAGTATATTCACCCTTTTCCGTTGGGCAACACGACATAATGGAGGCGGAGGTTAAGGCCGATGGACATAGTGGGTTACGGTTAAGTTCACTGGAAAGCATAATCAGCGGGGGAGACCCCCTTGGTTAAAAAAATGTGGACATGGGGCGCCAAACTGGGAGGGTTGTTTCATATGCCGACATTGTACATGTCCCTAGATGGGACAATTTCTTTTCAATGTGTGCAACGTAGATGCGAAAAAGACCATTACCCTAAAATTAAGCTGCATAGAACCGATGTCACCATGCGTACATTGATTCCGGCACATAAAAAAAAAATATGAATGCACAAAGGTTAGCGTTGTTGGAATTCCTGGATGTGAAAACACAATGAAGTATGTTGTCAGTCCGGTTACTAATAAATATGTGCAACCGTGACTAGAACAAAGTGAGTGATATTCACAAGCTTTGAAGTGGAGTACTATCGTTCGAGGCTGAATTCATCGTGGGCATCCCATGTATGTCTAAGTATTAATCGGCGATCGACTGGTACACCTATCGATCACTGCGGCAATGCCACAATAACTGAGGTATTCAAGTGTATCGGTAGATACATTCGTACCATCAGATACCACCAGCTCTGATCCGACAACTGTAACGGACGGTACATCCGCTGACAATAGTCCAGTAGGACTTTCTCACGCAGCTGCTTGAGGAGTAAATGGCTCGCAAGTGGGATAAAGAGGGTCGTCTGCGAAGAATGTCAAGACGGTCGACGGTCGTCGTGAGGAAGCCACGATCCAGTAAGCGATTTCCACCGTGAAGGATGCTACGCAGTGGCCACCATGAGGCAGACATAAATACCGCGGCAGGTAGTGGATTCTGCGAAGATAATTACGTTATCTGTACATTATAACGGTTAGCACTGACCATCGTGAATGGAAACCACACAAAGTTGGCAGCAGCATCGTAACATCGCTACGAAAGATGAAAGCGTTTATATACATGAACAATAATACACGTAGCAAGCCCGTACAACGACTTCCCGATATTAAAACCTAAGGTTCATCGCCTTGAAGTGCGGAGCTGGGAGTTGTTTAAGGCGACATCCATGTGTTTCGGGGGAATAAGCTGACAAGATAGACCTCGTGCCAGGCACGAAGTATAGGGTCACGCAGCAATGGCTTTTACCACGTGATCAAGTGAAAGCACCTAAGGAGTGCTTTGGAGCTAGCCGTAAAGAAGAACATACATTGGATTCAACCTCACCGCACACCAGCCCCACCTTCAGTGTGAAGCAATACATTGAAAGTTATCAAATTCTTCATGCTTATAAGTAGCCGAACGCAAAAACGTTACTGGCTCAAGCGCCGTTACCAAGGAAGATTCATCATTGAAGGTACGATCGGGATCACCGTCTTCATTGCTCTTGATTTGGGGATGAATTTTATCAAATAGTAATGCGCGAGAAGGATATACCTCCCAAGCATAGGCTCTATGCGAACATAAGGAAATGCACTGAAGGTGAATTTTAGATACTGGTTGTTAGCTTCTGTGTAGGCAAGAACGGATGTCCATGATCCAGAGAAGATCAGGGCGATAGTTGAATGGACTAAGCCAAACAACGTCAAGGAACTTCGTAAGTTCCTTGGATTAGCTACCTACCTGCATAAATACTCATGTATTATGCAGACACCGTACACCCTCTATTGCAGTTACTGAAGAATGACGTTGAATAGCATGGAACACGGAATGTCAAGAAGGGTCAAACAAAGTGACTGATCCAGCAGTGCTAGCGTTACCCGATAACATCGCCCGTTTCAGGTCGTTTGCGACACGATTGATTTCGGAATCGGATGTGCATTATACAAGACGATCACGATAATTATTATCGCGAAATATGTTTTCAATCGTGTCCAGCTAGCGCAACAATCCGGTTCATGACAACAAACGCCTAAGTAATGTCTAATTCGTATATATCTATTAGGAGATAGATTGTTTTTGGTTTATACGGACTACGCGTCTTTAGGTACGGCCGTAACCATTCATCCATACTTCCCGAAAATGGTAAGATGGTTGCCATTGTTTGCAGAAGATAACTTCTCGCTTGAATTATAAATCTGGAAGACTGAAAGTGGTAGTTCTTGCGCTATAATATACGCCTGATTACGAGACAAAAAAACGTACATAAACAGAAATGGCTAGTACAAATACAGTTTAATCGAGAAATCAATCAAAAAAAGAGTCCATTTGTCTCTATCGCATGCTTTTTCTACTGTTTCTACAAGAAGCACTATACCTGGTCGCTAGTTGTACAAACAGTACAAGAAGCATTAGAGAGAGACTTGTAGCAGGTGCGTATACGCACGATGCGGCTAGCGCACAGAGGGAGACTTTCCTAAAGCGGCGATATGCCGCTATTCAGCCGATACGCCCTTATAAAAGGGCTTAGTAAGAGATTTCTCTCTTACTCGGGGCCAAGATTTCCCTTGGTTTACAAGTTAGTATAAACTAACGCCTTGATACAAGGCTCCCTTAATAAGGGGGTAGTTAAGGGAAGGTATTCCCTTTCACTACAACACTCACTGCGCGCGCGACCGGACGAGGTCGAGCGCCTAGCAGTCTTCAGATTGAAATGTAAACTGAATGTATATTTAATATGTAATTAGCCTAATTTAATTAAACTAATGTAAGCTATATGTAATACTAAGTAGAACTTACTCAATTCGTACCTAGTCGAAAGTTAATGTACACCACCTGTGTACCAACACGTGGCAGGCTGCCACGCCACCACCAAGGGCTCCTGCCCTGATTGGTTAAAATAACCAATAGGTCCAAACCTTTCGGATCGGTCAAAACTGACCTCAACCGTCGTGTACTTATGTACACAACATACCCAAATGTAACCAAATGTAACCCTGTTACATCCTCCCCCATCGAGACTATTGCTTACGCAATAAATAAATTATAGTTGGATAACTCCAACTGCCAGAACTTCTGGCTTACCATGAGCACCTTTAGTGGTGCTGAGGGCTCTCCTCGAGAAGAGGGTGGAGCCTATTCCGATAACTCGGAGGTGGATGCCATTGGGTATATCTCTCCAAAGGCTGACCGCTCCGACAACGCCGAACGGCGATGTCGGCAGTCCAATCCGTTCCCCATACGTGGGGAAAATGGACTAACTCGTGCGCCACCTTTACCAACTGCGGATGATGCATCCGGGTCGCCGAAGGCGACCCTCACCAATAAAGATATACACAGCTCATGAAGCCCGACATGCCATACCGGCACGAAAGGTTCCTCGTTACCCTCAAAAAGAAGGCTAAAGAAGAGGTGAAGAGGGGATTAGCCTCCCATATCCCTGGACCTGCGGCTGTACTGCGTGAAATCGCGCTCCGGAGACAACTTCGGGAAAAACCGCTAACACCAAGGCAGTTCACGGTCAACTCGTACCGAGCGCGCCTCGGGAAACAGGAACGGGGTGTCGTCGTTGAGACCCTCCACGAGGTTACCTTCGTTTCCCTACTAGGCGAAGATGTCGAGGAGGCAGAGCGGACATTCCGCGCTTGGGCGGAAGGGGAGAAACGTCTCCCTAACTTTGACGAGCTGTACAACAGCTATTCCGAAACTGACGTTAGGATATAGAGGGCGTTGCGCTTGGCGTTTGCCCAAGTCAAAGCGCTGGGGCAATTACCTGCCACTTATTGCACGCGCCCTGCCAGCGCTCCTGCCCTCGGTGTGGTGCCGGAGAACAATGCAAACTCTGCATCTGCCTCCGGAAAACTCCCAGCTACTGGGAGTGAAGGGGCTTCTTCCGCCCCTTTGGTCGTTGACCCGCAGCGGGGTTCTCCCGCTCGAAAGCGTCAACGACGTCACGGCAATCCTGCCGCAGGGGAGTCTCGGACTCCCACGAATTCTGTGAATGTGGATAACCTTTCCACTTCACCAGGTACTCGGTCTCACCCCGAGGATGGCGTCGCGCCATCAGACGTTCCACATGGTAATGTGGAATACTCTCCGTATCGAGAACTGGAGGAGGAGGTCGCGCAATTGCAGCGTGAGTTCCACGAGCGCTGTGATCGACACAGCCGTCGCATCCAGGACGCCCAGGAGGGACTCCGCGACGAGGGGAGTGCGAATGACCGCATCGAGAAGCGGCTTGCCTCTCTCGAGTCTCTCGTTGCGGAGTTTCAGGGTCGTATTTCGATCCTGTCGGCGATGTTCCGACCTGTCGTTCCTTTCGGCTATCCGACTTCGCAACATCCTCCAAAAGGGGACCCGCCTCCGGGTTCTGGTATGGCTTAAGCATACCTACGTAGAAGGTTGGATGCGTACGCATCGCCTTCGGAATATCCAAGGTGTACTCCTAGCCCTTTCGGGATAGAACCTTGAAAGGCCCCACAAACCTGGGGCGTAGTGTGTTTCTTAACACATTAGAAAATGCATGTGTAGGAAGGTTTTTAGCGTTTAGTAAAACACTTTCTCCTACTTTATACGCCCATTTTTTACGCCGGCCCTTTCGTTCGGCCTGTTCCTTTTTCTTGTCTTGGCTTTCCGCCATGGTATCGCAAACGTGTCGTAAGACACTCAACACCTACTGTTGATGCTACTTCGCATTATGAGTTTGAGACTTCTTCTCAAACTCAGTTAAAAGGTCTGGGGCGTCGTCCCTGAGAACCTAAATCGGTTCCCAAGAGTCGAACTCTTGGGGATATCCCATCCAGCGTACCAAGTACTCGGTACGCTGCCCCTTCTTCAAAGGAACCGAGAGCTTCGAGATCAAGCGCTCGAGTATATATCGCTTATTCCCCTGATTATCAATCAGGGGCGGCGGAGGTTGAGAATTCCCTCGCCGTTGTTGTTGCGGAGCATGTTTTTTCGCTCCGCAAGCTCGAGGAGGGTTATTCCTCCTTGAGCAGCGATATTTCTCACTGTGTGAAGACAAATCGGTCTCTTCGCGAGGATGTCCGCGACATCCTCGGAGCGCACACTGCCCTCCATCAGAAGAATGATCTTCTGTACATTGAGCTTTCTCGCTATAAGAGAGAGCTCGATCGGCTCACGGCTGATCTCGAGCAGTCGAAAGCGGAGGTAACGACTCTCCGCTCTGCTCACCAACGGCTGGAAGCCGATTACAAGTCTCTCTTGGGAGACTTGGAGAAGCACGGCATCTCCCGTGGTTCTGCATCTCGTCGTAAGACGAAGACGAGTTATACGGCTTGAGCCGCCCAACAAAGAATGTGGGGTGGAGCCGCATTGCTGTGGGAATGTCTACCGTATAGGCATTCCCCCGAATCTCTTGGACCTTGAAGGGTCCAATGTACTTAGGAAGCAACTTCCGTGTAGGAAAGTTGCTTATTGCATGTGTAGGCAAATTAGTAGTACTTAGTAATACTAATTCATCTTTAAGAAAGGAGTTTTTGTTCTTCCTTCCTTGTTTATCTGCATTTTGCTTCTGCTTATCAAAAGCAGAGGCAAGTGCATCCTTTACATAGCGTATTACAGCTTGGAGCTGTAATACGAATTCATCTACTGCTTTATCAGCAGTAGGTGCATTGTCCTCGTTGTCTACAGCCATTGCTGCAGACACATATTCATCGTATGCAGCTTCAGTTTTAATTGAAGCTGCTTCCGCTTCTACTGTATTTTCAGTAGAAGGGCCATCGTTTTGTTCACAAGTTGCAGGCGCAACTTGCTCATTGACTCGCTCAAAATTTGAGCGGGTCCCTCCCCCACTTAGATTTGGCGTACCGCCAAGTAAAGCTGGGGTTTGTGGATGTCCTAAGGCATTCACGTAGAACGGTGTATGCTTAGTTGAAGCATGCACCGAATTGTTAATCGCGATTTCAGTGAGTGACAGGTAGTCACTCCACTGTTCAAGGGCATGTGCGTATGATCGCAACATGTCTCCGAGAACGCGGTTAACCCGTTACGTCTGCCCATCCGTTTCCGGATGGTCCGCAGTTGATATCTTCAAATGTGTTCCCAACAATGAGAACGTTTCTTGCTAGAAACGTCCTGTAAATCTCGGATCTCGATCCGAGACAATGTCTTCCGGCATTCCGTGCAAACGGAATACCGTATCAACGAATATCCGCGCTGTTTGAGCGGCGGTTACGTTCGCTGATACTGCAGTAAGATGTACCATCTTACTGAAACGGTCTACAAAGACCACTATTCCGGTCTTCCGACTATTGTCGGGTGGGAGACCGAATACGAAGTCCATTGAAATGGACTTCCAACACTCTGTCGGAACCGGCAGAGATTGCAGCGGAGCCTGTGCGGACTGCGCAGGCTTAACGCACTGGAAAATCTCGCAAGCGCGTACGTATTTCCGTACCCACTTGTACTGTTTTCGCCAGTAAAAGTCACGTGCGAGAGAAGCGTATGTCTTCTCTCGACCTTGATGCCCCAAAATCGGTGCATCATGATACTCAAACATAATTTGATGTTTGAGATCATCGTAGTTTGGAACGACGATGCGATTTCTTCATCTGTTTGGTCTGTGCTGTATAGCAACAGACCATCGTGCAGTCGATATCGATGCACGCAAGCGCGGAGGAACTCTGGGAGCTCGTCGCGCTTCTCACTTTATTGATTACTAAAGTAATCAATCAACAGACGTGTCTCCTCGTCTGTTTTGTACGCCTCGCGTACTTGTCGTATAATTGACAACGACAAAGCAGTGCAACGGATCGCGTTTGCACTGGCACCTTCGGTTACGGACGGTTTCGTCTCGTAATCGGGCCTTCGTGATAGCGCATCCGCTATCACGTTCAACTTTCCGGGTTTGTATTCAACCGTAAAGTTGTATTCAGCAAAGAATGACAGCCATCTAGCCATTCTTTGAGAAATGTGTGGTGAATTCACGGCCGTGCGTAGCGACGCATGGTCCGTGTAAACCACAAACGGTCTATCTCCCAAGAGATATATCCAAAACTTGGCCAGTGCATACTTCATGGCAAGGAGTTCCTTGTCATGCACTGGATAGTTGCGCTCGGCTGGGCGCAACTGACGCGATTGATAGCAGATTACGCGATCACGATCATCGTGATCACGCTGCATCAAATAACAGCCGATAGCGAAATCGCTCGCGTCGCAAACGACGTGGAACGGACGCTCGTTATCGGCTATAGCCAAGACAGGCGCTTAAGTCAAGCTTTGCTTGACTGCATCAAAAGCATCTTGGCATTGGGTATCCCAATGCCATTCGACATCTTTCTTAAGTAATTGAGAAAGAGGTCGTATTAACCCAGCATAGTTGCACGAATACTTGTGCAAATTTGTTGCCAACCCAAGGAACTTTCGAAGTTCCTTAACGTTGTTTGGCGTAGGCCATTCAACGATCACCCTGATCTTTTCTGGATCAGGACGCACCCCGTGCTTGCCCACAAAGCATCCAAGAACGGGTATCTCAGGTGCACCAAAGGTGCACTTCTTTAGATTTGCATAGAGCTTATGCTTACGCATAAGCTCTAACACTCGACGTAGATGTTCCCTATGGACATCTACATCGCTTTTATCGTGTTCACCCTTACTATGGATGAACACGTCATCGAAATAACTCGGTGCGAATTCTCGCACCGGGCGTAATAGATGCGTTACGCATCTGTTAAACGTAGCAGGGGCATTTCGAAGCCCCTGCGGCATAACAAGCCACTCCCAAAGCATGCCGCTTGGGGTGCTTACCGCCGTGAGAGGGATATCCTTCTCACGCATTAGGATTTGATAAAATCCGTCTCTTAGATCGAGAGCACTAAAGATGGTGCTCCCGCACATGCCATCAATGATGACATCTTTTCGCGGTATCGGCGTCTGCGCCGGTAACGTCGCTGTGTTCAGCTTGTTGTAAGCGTGAACGATTATCCACCCACCTGTGGACTTCTTCACACAAAAGGTGGGGGTAGCGTGCGGTGAGATAGACTCCCGCACTTGGCCTGCTTTACGACGAGCTTCGAAAAACTCGTCGATCTATTTCACTTGATCACGCGGAAACGTCCATTTCCGCGTGACACAATACTTCGTGCCTAGAACGAGGTCAATTTCATGACAAGTTCCCTTATCCTTAGGGAGCTCGCTGGGTACTTCTTCTGGGAATACGTCAGCGTATTCCCGAAGTACCTCATAAAATGGGGAGTTCGCTTTAAGCGACTCCCAGCTCTGCGCTTCAAAGATCTGAACTTTGATTTGATCATTGGGAACCTCTTTCCCATTTTTTTCCACTTGTAATGTAGATATTCGTTCACGAATATCCACTCCATCATCTGTTGCTACGATAATACAGATCTGTTCGATCTGATCATCGTGCAAGTTTCTCATAAACTTCTTCCAGCTTAGCGCTGGAAGAGCCGTCACCTCCGAACCTTCTTTCGGAGGGTGTTCCATCAACAGAGAATGGGTAGATAATCTGGTCTCCGTTTGCGTCAAGACGTTGATCGTCTCGACGGAACTGTACATACAATCAAACGCACTCGTCTGATTGACTGCTACATGGTGATTACGATTCACCGTGTGCGAATACTCATCATCATGGTGGCCACTGCCTACCATGGAATTTTGGCGATCAGATGTGCTCGTCTGACCGGCCGCCTTTTCTGCGACACGGTGGTCTTTATCACCCGTGCGCATGGCTAACGCAACGTGGTGGGCACTGGCCACCACGGAGTTTTGCTAACGATTGCACTCGATCGTGAGTTCACTCTCATCAACACGGAATTCATTCGTCGTGTTGGAACCTTCGGTCGCACAGTGGGTGTTTCCCACTGTGGATACTATTTCATTCTCACGGTGGGTGTTTCCCACCGTGGATATCACTTGATTCTCACGGTGGGTGTTTCCCACCGTGGATATAACTTCATTCTCACGGTGGTCTTTATCACCCGTGGAATGTTTCTCTCCAACACGCAACGACTCTTCTGTTGTGTGTGGTAGTCCCTCTGGACTCTCACCAGCGGAGGTACCTTCCGCTGATCGTGTCAGAACAGACCTGGTGGCGCCATCGCTATCCACCAGACTGTCTGACGCTGCGGTTGTATCTTCTGATACAGCCGGATTACACACAGGGTGATCAGATCCTGTGCGTCCGCCGCAGTCGATCGATAGGTTAACCCAGTCGATCGAAGGTTTAAACTTGGACATCCATGGGATTCCAAGTATCACATCGAACTTGTCATCTAAATCGAGGACGATGAATTCATCCTCGAATGACAGTTCATTCAACTCGAAGCGTGTTTTAATCACACGCTTTGGAATAGTCACGGTTGCACCTGTTGCTAACCGGACTGACAACATACTTCTTGGGGTCTCTACCTCCACGAAGCTCAACAGCGTTAGACTCTGAGTTCTAACGAAATTGTTTGACGCTCCTGTGTCAAACAAAGCTCGCATGGGGACATCGCTCCCGTGCGGCTTAACCTCCAGGGTGATAAGAGGCTTTCCATCACCCTGCACCTTTTGACAGGACATAGTCCCGTCAGGGGCTATTACCCTCACATGCCCTATGCCGGCATGTGGGATAACATTCACAGTAGGGCGCCCCGCCCCTACTGGCGATTCTCGTTTTTTGCACCAACAGGGTGATGTCCCTGTTGGTGTCGCCGTGCAGCGGACGGTTCCGTCCGCTGACTGCGTGGCACAGGACGCGGTGTCATACACTCATGGGCAAAATGCCCCATTTTCGCGCATCTATTGCAGCGAATATTCTTCTTAAATTTCGGTTGCTTCGTGTTCGAAGCAACCGCAACCGATAGGCCCATCGGCTCTGGACCTTCACCGCCCATGCTCGCGCGGGTGGCTGTTTCTTGAGACGAAATGTGAACTTCGTCTGCCTGACTGCTGATTGTTGACATGCCGTTGCGGCATGTCAAAAGCGAAGGGCTGTTGAGCCCTTCGGCTGTACCCAGCATGCGATGACGCTGATCGCATGCTGAACTCCTCACGGATGCTCATGTCAATGGCATCCCTTAGAGTCTTTGGCGGGTGCGGGTAAAGACTCTGACGGGACCATCATTGAGTCCCTTCTGAAGCCAGTGACCTGCATAGCAGGGGTCACCGGCTCATACACAATATTTTACAGCGAATATTGCGTCTTCTGAGCGTAAGCTTGAAGGTCAAGCTTACCTTGCCGGAGTTCCATAAACTCCTGCCGACTACTTAGCTCTGGAGCTTCAAAGTTGAGCTTTAGCTCAGCTTTAAATTCCTTATAAGTAAGGAACGCAGAGTCATCAGTGGCTCTGCGACTCATCGCCCATGCCCTGGCTCTGCCGCCTAGACATGTTGTGGAGAAGTACGCCTGTTGACGTTCGTCAACAATATTTTGCGCAGAGATGGCATCTTCCACCTCTGCGAACCATCTACGAAGGGGCTCGCCACCTTCGCCGGTAAAGGGCGGTACTCGCGCCTTTACCACTTCAACGCTATGCGTTGCAGGTGCAGTTGCGGTCCGCGCTGCCTCTGGCGCGGGCCGTTCTGACCTTTCTAGGTGGTTTAGCCTAAAGCGGTTCACCACCTGTACCACTTCCTCTGGAGACTTACTCTTGAGGAAGGTAATGATGTCGGTCCCCATAGACCGAATCATTTCTGCCGTCGCGTCTTTACTACGCGACGAGAAGTGGGGGAAAGGTTTCGTCACCACTTCCAGCGTTCTCTCTCGCTCGGCAGGCGTCATGTCTGGCGACATGATGCCTAGCGGCTATTAATCTTTGCTCCGCTAGATAACTAGCGGAACGGAACTGTGGTCGTTAAGACGGACCACAAAGTGATATCAGGTGTAACAGGACTGATCCTGTTACAGGCTTACACTGTATCTTGCGAGGAAAAGCGCAATACAATTAGGTCAGGATTAGTTGGTAACAACTCATCCTATACTAAAAGTAAATATATGAATATTCACTTAGGCCTAAGAACGCAAAATTAAGAGTGTTTATTCAATGGGTGGTTTAGAGGCTAATAGTATAGTAACTACCTAATTAATATAATAATATCAAGTCTTTAACTAACTGTACTATTAGTTAACCTGTAAGATTCGGTATTTATACCGAATCGACTTTTCCTTCTTATATTATAATAACTTATAATCTCTTATTTAAATTTCAGACAACGCGTCTGAAATTAAACTGTGATATCTAACTTGAATATCAATTATGTAATGGCACCCCATTACACGGCCAGTATTGGTACCTGCACCGGAAACAATGTTGATCACTCCCTCTGAAAATCCAGCTTCCACAATAAGTTCACCAACACGCAGAGCAGATAGCGGCGTTTGCTCAGCCGGTTTCATCACAACCGTGTTGCCAGCTGCAAGAGCAGGGCCAAGCTTCCACGCCATCAAGACCAGTGGGAAATTCCACGGGATGATCTGCGCGCACACGCCGACAGGTTTGGGCTTGGTGTAGCAGAGAAAAGGACCCGAGATGGTAATATCGGAGCCGTGAATTTTGTCCGACCAGCCAGCATAATAGCGGTAAGTCTTCACCACCAGTCCCAATCTACCGCTTTAGCCTCAGCAAAGGGCTTGCCATTATCAAGCGCTTCAAGAGCAGCAAGTTCATCAATGTTCTTTTCAATCAAGTTGGCAAGCTTGTGAAGGAGCATTACGCGCTCCGAAGCGGGCATGGTGCGCCACGGGCCCTCAAGTCAGCGCGGGCAGCAGCAACAGCCGTGTCAATATCGGCAGAGTCAGCCTCCGCGACGTCTGCAAGTTTTTCCATTGTTGCTGGATTATACGTTTCGAAGGTTTTACCAGTGCTCGACGGCACGAAGTGACCATTAATGAGCATGTTCGTTTGTCTTACGTGGACGTGCTCCGATATGTGGCGCGAAAGCACGAGTGGTGAGACTTTTGTGGTTGCTTTTACAGTTAACGCGCTCGCTCGAGCGTAGCAAGCATGGCTTAGGATTTGGCGCTGCATGGTTAAAGGTGCAAGGTCAAATGTGCAAAATGAAGAGTGGGTAGAGACACCATTCCCAAGTGAATTCAGAACGTGGCCGAACGAACTAAAGTGGAATGTGGTACTACTGCAATCATCTACCAGTGTAGTAAGTAGTATCTGGTCGTAACCGACGGGTAAATTGTTTATTCAATAACTTTAGTATAGATACCTAGCCTATTTTTCTGTCTTTCGAGTTTTCTACTTTTTATGTTTTTGCGTTTGTAGTTATAGATGCCAATACTTCGGCGGATAAGCTGGCGAAGTGGCTTGATGTGATGAACGTGTCCTTACTTGAAACCGCTTACCGGAGTCTTCGCTTGTCGTAACCGATGGGGCGGGGTAGATACATAAGGTTAGCGTAGTTGCTTCTACCTGATATCCTGTTAGATGTAATATTATTACATCATACGAACCTCCAAGGTCTTATTTTCATGTGACGTTAGGAAAAACATAATGTGCGAATAGGTTATCCCTTCCAAATAACTAATAACCTTCTATGCGATGGCAGTCCTATTTCGTGTCGTGAATCGAAACCCCGTCGTACCTGTCACACATCCTTCTACTACAATCTATGTTTATGGTGGATTTTAGTCGTCTCGCGCTCACTTACGACGAGTTTAGCGTACCAGAAACTCTAGATCGAATGGAAAATCATGACAACACACTACTTACGCAAACGTATGGTGAAAAAAAGCACTGAATTCAGGGGCAGTTTCATCTGCAGTGCCTCCACGAAGGGTATAGACACGATTCTTCCATTGATGGTGTGTCTGACATTGCCGCGTTTTTAATCGGTTCGCAAGCATTTTGCGACTCGGACGCAGACGACATGTGACCAACGTGACTTTACTAGCAAAAGTGGATGTGGAAAAGTCGACGCGGGTCTCGTGTGCGAAGGCAGACGAAGTGATTGAAAACTTTTCTGTACAGCGAAGCATGCGTGCGAACATGTTCACAAATCGATCCATACAGTCTAAAAGAGCGCTGCCTATCAGGTAAGAAGTGGTTAATCTGGCTGGATTCGGCTCTAAAGATCAAGACTAAAGGACGGATCTTGTACTAACTCAACTACCTGCACCGTTTGGTTCAGTATTCGCAGCAAATTGTGGCTATAACAGAGGAAGCAGAACTTGGAAGCAGAAGCTGTCGAAGCTCGGCATTAAGTTCTAGCAGAATCTGTCGGAGGAAGCAACCGAAGTAAAGTTCTACCTTGACGAACTCAAGGAGATGAGCGACGACTTTATTGGTGCGCTTGAGAAGGACACTTACGGCATGTACAAGGTAACTGGCTCGGCGATATCTTTTCGGGGTTGACAATTCTGACGCTGTTACAATTTTGGATGTAGATTGCTCTCTTCAAACCGACGGTCTTCCCGGATCTTGAACACATGCACCGTCGAGTCGGCTTGAAAAGATGTCGAATATGCTTTTCAGCGTCGCATGTACCTATAGGAACGTCGCAATCCTAGAAGATATGCCGGAGATCCAACACAAAGTGGCTGTGACTCTGGGGTACGAAAATGACGCGGCTTACTTCCTTTTGAAAAGGTGCACATGAATCCTTTTATCTGTTGTTTTCCAGGATTTGGTATTTTAATGACATAACCATATTTGATGGCAGAATCCCCAGGAAATGTGAATGGTCATATTCTAACAGAGCGATGTGACCGTAGTAGACTGTAGTAGAAGGGGGTGTGACGGGTACGACGGGGTTTCGATTCACGATACGAAATAAAAAAATATGACTGCTATCGCATAGAAGGTTATTAGTAGTTTGGAACTAGGGGATGGCAGCCGTCGTTCCGACGAAGTGTTTCATTGAAATTTCATTAAAACTACTGTATATCTACATTAACGTTTGAAAAAAAGACTTTAATTTTTTTGGTATTAACGACTGCGTGCAATCTCGAACATTGGCCGCTCCCATAATTGCGAGATTTTCAACCTCATTCAACGTAGTGCATCGTCATAAACGACGTTGCGCATTAGTCGTCGTTCTGCAGACTCAGCTTCTAAAAGGACGGAGATGTTCTACGTGCTGTCGACCTTGAAAATGCGACGTAGAACTGGCCGTGCGAGAACACGTCCCTTGTGAGACATATGCCAACCTTGTGAAGCGTCTGTTCCTGTTACTTGTTAATTGTCATCGCATCGGCCAAGCGCACAGGCAACTGCTTCTGACGGACCGTGCATCGCAGGCCGGATTGATCAGATGTTAATGCAATGCGCGGGATAAAGAAAACGTACCCTGAATAATCTCCCGTCAAGACTTCAGCCTTATTCACACGTGCGGAACATCCGGAAGACAATGAGGCGCGTACCGTTGCAAAGACCGTTGGAGCATGATTAGTGAGCCAACCATGAGTGCAAGTCGATGCGGCGGCCGTCCATTCACCTCGAGCCGGTTCATGAACTCTGTCGGGATTGCATTTGCACCCTCATTATCATCAATTTTGTCGAAGCTGAGAAATTCCTGTTCTCCCCCCACGGAACCATGTTCAGTACGGCTGTGTTGATCTCGGCCACATTGTCATTGCAGGTGGCAAGGATTGCACGGTGGCCAAAGTAGACACGCGCGTTCCCTGCGGCATCATCAATGCCATCATAAATCTTGGTGATCAGTACGTTTAATGTCTGGTCGTGGATAACCATCAACACCGGACAACAAATCCGATCTGCGTCAGTTTTTTCCATCCGGTATTCTCCAAGTGCAAGCGGCCAATCCGCAAAGGTACGGTTCCCAAGGTCCGCAATCTACTGGGCGTTCGCAGCACGCATGTTTTGCCGCAAGCGATACATGTGCACGCACAGTTACAGGTAGGACTCCTTGATAGATGCCGCAACAATATCAGGAGGCAGGACCTTTGGGACAACAGGCAGAACCTGTCGGAAGTCTCCCGATAACACGACTGTGATTCCGCTAAAAGGAGAATCGGATCGATCCATGATGTCACGCTTACGCAGTGTGCGGTCAACGTCCTAAAGAGCGAACTTACTCATCATAGAGGCTTCATCCCACAGAATCAGCCACCCAGCGACTTCAGTATGAGGTTCTCAAACAATTTTCCCCCGTCCCGACTTTTTCTTCAATGAAGATGACCTTGCCGTTCAGCTGCATCACCTTGTGGTAGACTGGTGATGCAGCTGGACGGCCGAGCTGGGACGGCTGTGAGCTTCTCTGCGTTTAGCATGTAGACCTCCTGCTCGCTCTGATGTCTTAATTCGTTCGCATCAAACGCAAGCTTGTCAGCAATAAAACGGTTGCCTTGGAGCTCATCCATCGCACAAGCTGGATCCGGGAGGTTGAAGTCTGCCAGCGTCTTCTCAAATGGAAGAAGAAGCTGCGCAATATACTTCAGCGCATGACTTTTGATATGCTCCTCTGAAGGCTCCGCGTTTTCCTGTTGGCGCAGCCGGTGTACGCAGTCGTCTGACAGGTACGTTTCAAACTCTACCCACAACTGCAGTGGCTCTGCGAGTGGCCCATTAAAGAGAATGGTGACGAACAAAGATCGTAGTTGTGCCCCGCTCTGCATTGCGGAGGCTTCACGAAGGCATTGCCGCCACTCTTCGTCATTCTCGTATAATCCGAGGGCCACGCATGCTGCCTTGAACGTTTCGTGCACCACGCCGTCGTGGTCCGCAATTCGGCAAATGATGTTACCCCTTTGACGGTTTTCAGCGAAGTGCGCAGAAAATATCTTTCTCCAGCGGTGGGGCTCACAAAGTAGAGTGGGTCGATGCACACGCCTCGTTTTCGGACCGTCCATTGCTTGAGGCTGCAATTCCACACAAAAAACCATTGGAAGTCCAGATAGGTTGTGTTGCGAGCAACCTCACTCGCGTGAATGGCTTTGAACCTTTCTGTGTGAGTTGTTTTTCGTTACCGGTCTGCGTTTACCTCATCGGCCAAGTTCCCATCCGTGTTGGACACGATTTGCTGCTGACCAGGCAGGAGGACCTGCAAAAGCTGCATCGATGGACAGTGATCGTGCATCTTGAATCCCATAAGTCGCAGTAGCCTTCTGGGGCATAGACATATCGAGCGTCAATGTACTGTTTAATCTTGATTCCGTCTTCAACCTTCGTAGTAGTGCAATCGTGCCCCTTGTAGCCGTTCTTGACAAACCTTTGACAGCGGTGATGGAGGAACACACCTGCCGTAGTCGTCGGTTCTTTGTCTGCCAGTAAAAATGCCATTTTTACGTCAGACTTACCTCGACAATGATGTGCGCATCGTACTTGAAAGCGCGGAACACATTATGAGGCACGATCCAGCGGTTGTCCACATGACGACCTTTTGCATCCACAAACGAACGTTCGTCATCCCGCCGTCGGTACACCGGGTAACCGTCCGCCTCGGCAGATGTCAGGTTGGCCCTCGGATAGCGCTTGGTACATTTGCGATCCTCCATGTAGGGCGCGTTTGGATTTTCCACACTGCAAGGTCCGTGCATCAAGAAGCGGGTCACGGTATCATAAGCATCTGCATGTGTCGATGGATCAGGGACCTCCGCGGACACTGCCGAGTCAATTTATTCAGGGGTGCGGAGCTTGAAATTTTCGTCCACGATGAGGAGGATGTGCCCATGTGGGAGGAGGCCACGCTTTTGGAATTCGATCACCCAGACTTTGCCGATCACAGTCCCAAAAATCTTCCGGTCTGCGAGGTCACGCATGAGTTCCTGGAATTTGATGGTAAATACCCGCGCAACCAAATCTGGTCGATCCTGCGCGGTCTGTCCCCGTTTCAAGCTCAGCCGTGATCTCGGGCCACTTAGATTGCACGTGAAGGTGACAAAGAGGTCTGGGCACCCACGCTTGCGCAAAATTGCCGTGGCATCCTGATAGAGCCGGCTCATCTGTCGATCGATTCCAGAAAATATGGACGGTAAAATCATTGTGCGACCAATTTACGCTGCTTCGCAGTCACCGTCGCTTATCGCATCCATGACTCCGGAGTACAACTCACACGACAGATCAACTTGTCGGTCGACAATATACTGCAGGTGATTCTGATCCACGCATTCCCACGCGTCTACGATATACTACTGAAACAGGCGTCTAGACAAAAGGAGGGGCTCGCCAGATGCGCTAGGGTGCGGAATGTAGGAATAGTACTGCATCTGCGAGACACGTCTTTTACCGCCTCTCCAACGGATAGCATCCCCGTTGTCAATAAACCCTCCCTCCCCAGAGTCGTACTCAAATCCCCTAAGCGGTATCGTGGGAGTCCACCCTTATCGACAGTCAGGGAAAAGAAGCACATAGTGAAGCGGCGGCGTATACGCTGAGTGCAATGCTGAAATGGAGGCGTCCATCGTTGTACTTCAAATAATGTCGCGATCGGAGATACTACCGACGTAACCATCTCCCACCATGATCGCGCCGACCACGGTGACAGTCGGGGTGTTATATCTTCTTCGGTCGTTCAATTGAAGAAAAGCAGACGGAGTTCCAGATCCACCATTTGATCCCCCTCCCCATTAGCCGTTGCACCTGCCTGTACAACTGCTCGTACGGGTTGTTGCTGTTCAAGATTGGCTCGAAGTTCCCCCATGATGCGTCAATCCAGATGCGGAAAGCCATTCATGTGGGCTAACCCGTTCTACCAACGAAACGAATTGGGATGATAATCCCGCCACAATAACACCTCAACGGCCAATGAAAGCCGCGCGCATAATTTCCTCGCAATGATATCAAACGTAAGGGTACAGGTGCTGCAGGCTGGACATGTTGTCTACACCGTGCCCCTGGAAAACTCGAACGTCTCTTGAAGCATCTGCTGCATTTCTTCCATGATGTCAGATTAAGCTGGTCTGCAAGCGCAAGATATCCATAGACTTGTATTTGCGGGTTATGTATATAGATATGTTCAAATTTGGGCTCATTAGCATTGCCAAGTAGGAGGCTATCGTTGATATGGTCAAGCTCCTTATGTTGTAAATGCCGCTTGTGTCATATTTCTGCACCAACTGATGCCAAGCTAAAATATTATTTAATGTTAGCGAACGTTTTTGCCTCGCCGAGTCTGGTTTTAAAGCAGTCGACGCAACATAGGTTACGGTGGAGCTATCAGTGGTAGTTTAACCTTCCCACATCTGCATTAAGTCGAGAAATGTGAGCACGCACAGCTAATATCCTGTTAGGCGTTCCTCAATCCAGTGCAGCGCATCGCACTGGATTGAGGAACGCCTAACAGGAGTTGTTTTTCCTATTGCTGCTTGCGTAAGCTGTATCCCTTTTCTTCCGTGCGCATTGGCCACTTCTTGCTGTTTACCTGTTCGAGCTGAACGTCGCTCCTGCCTGTGACGATTCCCACCGTTCAAAGACACTTGAAGTCAACAACCACCGCAGCTGTTCAAGCACTGTGCAGTAATAAAGTGTGTTTCAAATAGTATATATGCTGAAAACAATAGATAGTCTTGCACAGGAGCGTCGCACTGACGGACAGACGTAAAACTTCAAGTGTAAGTACACTTAGTACCGACGGGGTACGGTAGGTCACGTGACCGGGAGACGGACGGAAAACTTTTATATAGGTAGACGAAGTAAAATCTCTATTTCTAACCAATGATAAAGTCGAATAGTTTTTTACTTAACTGTAAAAGAACTATTGTAAGAACCAATGATAAAGTCCAACTCAATAAGGTCCGACTTATAGTATAGTTCAACTTCGATTAGGTACGGGATCGCGTACTTAATCGAATTCTCTACATAGATCTAGATATTCGCTTAGGTACGGGATCGTAAGCACGACATGAGCTCTCTTAATATATAGACTAGTGGATGGTACCCGTCGTACCGACGAACTGTTTCATTGAAATTTCATTGAAACTACAGTATATCTACATTTACTTTGAAAAAAAAGAAAATAGATTATTTTTTTGCTGTCAACAACTGCGTGTGCAATCTCGGACATTGAATGTTCCCATCATTGCAAGTTTTTTTAACCTTATTATACTTAGTGATTCGTCATAAACGACGTTGCGCATTAGTCGTCGTTCTGCAGACTCAGCTTCCAAAAGGACGGAGATGTTCTCCGGCGATGTCGACCGTGAAAAGGCGAAGTACAACTGAGCATGCGAGATCATGCCGTCGTAACCATCTCCCATCATGCTGGCGCTGACCTCGTTGGCTGTCGGGTTGTTGTACCTCCTGCTCGTTCGATTTCAGGCAAAGAAGAAGCAGTTCCAGATACATCACCTGAACCCCCTCCATTCGCTGCCGGTCGTGCTTGTACACATGTACGTACGGGTTGCGCTGTTCGAGCATGGCTTAAAGTTCCACCCATGCTGCGCCCAGGGTTGATACCCGTCCTTCCGACGAATTGTTTCATAAAAACTACCGTATATTATCCTTCACTTAGGCAAAAAAGCAATAGATCTTTTACTGTCAACGACTGCGTGTACAACATTTTGTTCCACCTCTCCCACGGATAGCATCTCGTTGTCATTGTGCTCTTCCTCCCCAGCGTTGTACTCAAATTCCCCTCAATAGTCCACTCCTGCCGACCTTCAGGGAAAAAGCACATAGTAAAGCGGAGTATACCCTGAGGGCAATGCTTAAATGCGCTGGAGGAGTCCTCGTGACACTTCAAAATATCAAACGTAAGGAACAGGTATTTCAGGCTCGACATGTTGTCTTCACCGTGCCCTTAGAAAACTCGAGCGTCTCGTCAAGCATCTGCCGCATTTCTTGCATGATGTCAGATTATGCTGGTCTGCAAGCGCAAGGTATCCATCGAGTTGTTTGTGGGTCACGTATATAGATTTGTGCAAATTTGGGCGCATTCCCATTGCCGAGTAGGAGGCTACCGTAGTGTTCGTCAAGCTCCCCATGCAAGCGGTAATTAAATATGCTGCTTGTGCCATATTCTTGCACCAACTGATGTCCAATAAAAGGCATTTTTGTATGTTTTTGCCACGCCCAGTCTGGTTTTCAAGCCGACTAAGCAACATTGGCTGGGTTGGAACTATCAGTAGCAGTTTAACCTTCCAACCACTGCAGCAAGTTCAGAAACGTGAGCGCGCACAGCGAAAATCCTGTTACGCGCAGCGCAGCGCATCGCACTGCATCCAGCTTCCATTTGACCGATTTTTAGACAAAGCCGCTGCTCATTCACGTCGAATACACGCCGCACTCGTGGAACATAGTGTTCATCCGGCCTTCAATCGGCGGGTGCTTTTGTGTCAGGACTGCACATTTAGAACTTAGGTGTTGCTGTTCGCATAGCTGCTTGCGTAAGCTGTTTCCCTTTTCCTCTGTGCGCATTGGCCGCTTCTTGCTGTGCACATGTTCGAGCTGAACGTCGCTCCTGTCTATGACGGTTTCTCCCCATTCAAGGACACTTCACTCAACAACAGTGGCAGCTGTTCAAGCACTGGGAAGTAAGAAAGTGTGTTTTAAATAGTTACTATGCTGGAAACAATACCTAGTATTGTCCAGGAGCGTCGCACTGACGGATGGACGGAAAACGTCAAGTGTAGGTACCCGTGGTACCGACGGGGTACGGGCAGGTCACGTGATCGGGAGACGGAAGGAAACCTTAATATAGGAAGAATATGCAAAGCGCTATTTCTAACGAATGATTAAGTCGAATAGTTTTTCACTTAACTGTAAAAGCGCTCCTTGTAACCAATTATAAAATCTAATTCATTTAGGTCCGACTTATAGTACAGTTCGACTTCGATTAAGTACGGTATCGCGCACTTAATCGCATTCTATACATAGATCAAGATATTCACTTAAGTAGGATCGCGTACTTAATCGAATTCTATACATAGATCAAGATATTCGCTTAGGTACGGGATCGTACCAGTTTGCATGTACATGCAAACTGGGTCCGGTAAATACATTAGTAGTTTACTAGCATAGTGTCCCGTTGTACCAACGGGGCAATAAGTTTAATATTTGTAACACTGCAGAATGTAAATTGGGGTTGACCTGAGAAATCACGGCAAACAGATATACACTATATTCTATATTTTCGTACAGTTTCTGGGTTATATGTCATGTGTAAAGTCAGCAAGTAAGTCAGGCTGGATGCTATTCTACGTAAGTCACTTTATCCCCCGCCGTCATTTAATCCTTCCTGACCAATAGACTGAGATAAATATCCGATTCTACGTAAGTCAGGCTGGATGCTATTCTACGTAAGTCAGTCAATTTCATCTAATCAAAATGAGAGCTACGTACACCAGACGGACGGAATTATAATATATAGATTAGTGAAAACCTGGGTCCCCCGCTTTTATGTGAGGGGGGGGGGGTTACCGTAGTAGAAGGGGGTGTGACCGGAGCAAAAGGGTGCGTGACCTCAGGCTCTCCCAATACAGTCAAACCTCTCTAAATGTACCCTATTTGGAAATTGGCCAGCCTTATAATTAAGAGAGGGTGAACATTTATGGAGGATGGGTCTCCAGAGGCTTTGTTAGGCTCGGAAAGGTTTAGAAAACAGCACTAGAACGTTGTTCCTGGGGTTGTGCGCGCACACGTCCTTCCATTCAGCATTCCAAGCGTTTATTTCACTAAAGATACGATACTAAGAGTTATGATCACGGCAACGACAGATCCATGCCTCTAGAGGACTCCCGGAAGGCCTCTGCGCTGACAGGAAGAAGCTCGTTATGGTGGACTGGACTTTTCTCGTGTGAATCAATGCTCGCAGATCTTTCTCGAGTTCCTTCCACTTTGCCAGCATTTGCTGAGTGATTTGGTCGGATTGGATCAAGTACAGTTTGAGGACGTTCAAAGATTCTTTGGCTTGCGCATCGGAAACGCGCTCTAGTTTCTCCGACACGCGCTGACTTCCGACTCGGCGTCTTTCTCCGCCCCTTCTTGAGAAACTTTCGCGACAATGTCCTCCTCGGATGCCTTACCGAAGACATCGTTCTTGTCAGTCTGATTGATGATTTCCTCCAATGTTATCGGATTGAAAAGTTTAAGCCGCGTCATTTCTCTCTCCAGACCGCTCATAGCATTGTCGTCATTTTCGGCCGCCGCCTTTCTCGGAGAGCAGTTGAGTTCTGTTTGATAAAGGGCCGGAAGTATGTTTTTAGTCCTCCACCAGTTCCTTATGCATAAGGGAGTAACTTCGTTCCATGCGTCAACGACAAACTCTGACACCTCCAGAATGTTGAGCTTTCGGTACTCGTTCTTCGCTTCGTAGCTCTCAATCATCAAGCCGATCTGTTTCCTCCGGTACTTGACCTTGAAACTGTTTATGATGCCCGCGTTCAAGAGCTGAATATTGCTCGTTGTATTCGGCGGCAAGAAGAGCAGCTCAACAGTGTCGAATGTTTTAGAGACCACATGGGTCGGGGCATTGTCCAGCAGCAGAAAGACCCGCCGGCGCTGCTTCCCGCACCAGTCATTAAAACTTCCCAGCCATCGCTGGAAGACCTCAGAAAGCATTTACGCCGACTGGTCCGATTCGTAATCAAATCCCAGATTCTTGACGTTTACGTTCTGGAATTCTATGGGGTTCTTCGACTTGTGGATAATTATAGGCCTGAACTTCCTCATTCCGGTGTCATTGCAGCACAGGACCACGGTGAAGCAATGTCTTTCTTCTTTCCCTCCAGTTGGCGCGTTGCCAACGTGCGATCTGGATGCATGTTGAAGAACAGGCCGGTCTTATCCATCTTGAAAATGTTGTCTAGCTCATATTCTTCAAGCCTTTCTCGAAGTCATAGAGATGATCATGGATGGCCTGGTTATCGGCATCTCCAGATTCTCCATGCATCTTGTGACACTTGATTTTTTGTCGTTGCTTGAATTTATCCAACCATCCGTTGGAAAACTGAGCTCTGTCGCAGCTGGATCCTTCAACCGATCGAAGAACTTCTGTGCCATTTGCCGTAGCCCTTCGTCGTTTATAGGCAGTGCATGCTGAGTGGATTGAACACATAGCACTAGGGCTCTGTCGTCCTCGGATGAGCACACTTTCTCACCCTGTGCAGGTCGCTGGCCGAGTTGTCGGCAGCCAGCATCTATGCCTCCCTTTTGAGCAGTCTTGTAATCGAAATCAGCGCAAGCGTCACGTTGTGCCGACTCTTGATGAAGGAGGTAACATCCTCTCGTGTGTGGTGAAGTGGAATCTATATTTACAGCATATAGGACATGATCTGTGGCAGTTATTAATTAATGGTATACTTTATCTCGCCAAACTCTACACGCTAGCACAATGTCGCTTTTTACGCTGGTGATTTCTTCAAACACTGAATATTAGTGATAAAGATTGTGTTGTGCCTTCAATAGGTGAACAATATGAACACTTAGTGTAACATGGTGCTAGTAGCGCGATGCTTCTGTCTTCTATCAAGATGCTTCTATCCATCACTAGTGCCAAGTGCTGCTTCCCACATTTTCACAATGTCTCGGCACAGTTGTTTTGGCTCTAGCATCATGGCAATAACGCTAACGCTAAGTTGAGCGCCTTCAGCTCCATAAACTGTCTGATTTGATGTCCAGCAACTAGGTGCGCTAGGGCACATGAGGTAACAAGGTAACCAGACTAGGAAAACAAACCATCAGCATCACCAAAGAAAGTCAAGACATAGGCACAACTTGCAAGCACAACGGTGGATGCATTCATGCGGCAAAGCCAATGAAAAGTCATGCGCCCTCGGCTTCATATTTCAGCAACAAAGGGCGCTAGGAAACATGAGATAACAGGGTAATCAGACTATGAAGACAAACCGTCAGTATCACCAAAGATAGTCAAGACATACGCACAACTTACAAGCACAAAGGCGGGTTCATTCAGGGCGGCAAAGCCAACGAAACGTCATGCGCCCTCGGCTACTCAAGTTGATCGGCTCGATGTTCCGGATTGTTCTCAAGTGGTTAAGTATTTTAATTTTGGGTGAACAATTTCGACCAATCAGCATCGACCCCCGACGGCCAGATCGCGGTTGATTGACTTATGATTTGTAACGGGTTACATTTAGTTACGTTGTTGTACGTAAATACACAACGGTTGAGGTCAAGTATTGACCGAAAGGTTCGGACCTATTGGTTGTTTTAACCAATCAGGGCGGCAGACCTTAGTGAAGGCGTGGCAGCCTGCCACGGGTTGGTACACAGGTGGTGTACACTACATTTTCGGCTAGGTACAGATTAAATTAGTTCTACCTAGTATTGCATATAGTTTATATTAGTTTATTAAGTTAGGCTAATTTTATATTAAATAAAGGGAGTTGCTATATTAACACCCCTTTTCCTTAAATTCACACCCTTTCATTTTACATTTCCATAATTTGCAACCCCTCCATCCCCCTCCCCTTTCAACCGCCCGACATCGCCCCACACCTTGCCCGAAAAGCTTTCTGCGCCGTTCCCGGCAAGCTGCCTGCGCCGTTCCCGGCCGCGCTGTCTGCGCCTTTCACGTCCGATCTGTCTTCTTCCACATCGTCCTCATCCACGCCATCGCTACTGACGGCTACTCCGCCCACGCGTGCTTTGGCTTACCGAAAAAAAGTATTGCTTGGTGTTATTTGCCATGAATGAATAAGTAACGCATACGAAACATCTAACAAGCTGCTTATTTCCATAACACTAGCTGTTCGACCTTTTCCTGGTAGCGCGCTACGCGATAACATGCTTCCTCCGCCAGAGGTTGAGTATGCTAGTCGGGAGAAGCTTGAGGATGCTGTTCAGACGTTCGCACGTGGCCAAGGTAACGCTGTCACCATTAAAAGTTCAATTGCTGAAAAACGTGTTTACCTCAAATGTGACCGAGGGGGCGTGATTTGCCCTCTGATTTGTGACTAAAGAGGGTAAACTGTATGTATATTCAAAGAAACCAGTGTGGATTTAGCTATTCAGTATGCAGAAAGGGTGTGAATTTAAGGAAGAGGTGTGTGAATATAGCAACTAACTAAATAAATATATCAGTTTGCAAATACACTACATCCTGCTAGGCGCACGACCCCGAGCGGTCGAGCGTGCAGTGAAGTGTCGTAGCAGGGGAGCACCTCCCCTAGCTACTCCCTACTAAGGGAAGCCTTTGCATAAGGCGTTAGTGTTTACTAACTGTAAACTCAGGGAATCTTGGCCCCGAGTGAGAGAGAAATCTCTCACTAAGCCCTTAAATCAGGGCGTAGCGACTAAGTAGCGGCGTATCGCCGATTAAGGAAAGTCTTCCTCTGTGCGCTAGCCGCACCGTGCGTTTACGCACCGGCTACATCTGGTAGCACTTGTAGTCATCCCAATACCTGTGTTGGTAGACGACATCCTCTGCAAAGGATGGATCAGGACGATTGGGATCAGTTAACCCACAATCCTTTAAGAGACTGGTACCCATACTGGGTCAGGATGGCATGCGCCTCCTAGTGGAGCAGGGTCTTGATACCGTGTGTGAGAGGGTTAACGCCCTCATCGCCCATGAGGCGAATTTTCGTGGAAGTTACTCCACGTCTACGGGGGTGCGCCCTCCGTTATCCTTTAAGATAAAGGAATTCACCGGCGAAAAAGGTGATAACCTTTATGTGTGGCTTCGCGAGGTCGAAACGGATTTCGCCACAGCGAACGTGATCGAGGATCACTTGAAGTGGGACTTGCACTAACCCATCTTACGGGCAAAGCCCGTACTTGGGCGTTCACGTGTCCGGATTCGGTCACGGACGTGTTACCGACCTAGGATGTCCTTAAGCGAAAGCTTATGGACATGTACGCTACGCCTGATCTGGTTTTCCAGAATCATCTTGCTTTTTTGAGGTGCCGTCAGGGCACTAGGGACTTGGAAACATACGTCCAAGAACTGAAAACCCTGTTGCCAGGGATGTACGCAAAAGCGTATTCGGACGATGTGTCCATTCCCGTGTTCATGGGATGCCTGAAAGAAGGGCCAGCACGTTCGGAGCTCTTCCGATGCCGACCGCAATCCCTGGGGGGAGCGTTTAAGATGGCGTTTAACGCCGAAAAGAACTTTCGTTCCTCTAAGGTGGGTCCTGAACCCATGTACCTTAGTCAGGTCGAAGCGGAAGAGAAACCTTACGCTAGGAGTCACTCTGACACCTTTCCGCAGGGCTTCGAAGCGGAGCTTCTTGCAATGCTTCAGCGGCATGTGCCGCTGAGATGCTTCCTGTGTGGAAGCACGGATCATCTGCGGAACAGATGTCCGAAAGATTCCCAGCGAGAAACTCGCTATAAGGGGCCGAGGGCGGGTAAAAAGCCCTCTCCCAAGCCGTCGGGAAACGATGGCTCCCAGTAGGTGCGGGGCGCCCTACTGGGGGATCCCTCAGTGCTGTTAAACCCCAGGGTAGGGGCCGACAGCACAAAGCCCCGAGGGAAACGGTGCTTTCTAGCACCGAGTTGGTGTACCAGCCAGGTTTGATGGTCGTCTTTGCGGACGTGAAAGGCTTTGATAAGCCTTGGAGAGTCTTAATAGATTCTGGAGCGTCTGACAATTATGCCAGACGGGCTTCTGTTGAGAAGCGTTGGATGTATGCCGGGGCCCTAGAGGCACGTTCTCGTGACGTTGTCACGGTCCGTCTAGCGACGGGCGTAAAGGTTTCTGTACCCAAGGTCTCGATTGACCTTAAGCTGACGTTTGAAGACTTCGGCAGCTTAGAACGTTTCCTAGTCCTGGATTTGGACTCGAGGTATGACCTCATTCTGTGCATAAAGTGGCTGTAACTCCACGAGCCATGGATAGACTGTAAGTCTAAATCCATTGGCTCAACGCACCCGCGATCGGGTGAAGAATTGGCGAGTCATGAACCCACCTTTGCTCGATCGCAAAAGCGATTCTGGCGAGAGATGTCAGAGATTGGGATGTCTGAGATGATCAGTCCCAATGAGGTCAAGGAAGTGTTACTTGACGAGGGGGATTCGGCGGTTAATCCCCACGCCGTCATAGGCGAGACTGGTGAGTCGCCAGTGGTAGAGGTGGATTCCTTTGAGGTTAAGCGCGAGGCGCTTCCTAGAGAAGAGACACGAGGTTTGTCTCTTCTGCAGGTCGGGGTTCCCGACCACGCCATGTTAGGCGAGAAAGTTGCGACTCAAGTGGTAGGGTAGAGACTCCTGTGGTTAAGCGCTAGGCGCTTCCAAGCGGAGAAACCCGTAGTTCGTCTCTTCCGCACTTCGGAATTAATTCCGACCACGCCGTATTAGGTGAGACCGGAAAGTCACGGGTGGTAGAGGTAAAGACCTCTGTGGATAGGCGCGATGCGCTTCCAATAGATGGGGCAATTGACTCCCCCCATCTGGGTCCAGGGAAGAGTCCCGAGACCAGTATTCAGCAGTCCTATCGGATGCTGAATAGCGTGACAGGTGTTGTCACGGAGGGCGTAAACCTGGAACGGTTGCCTGGGGTAGGTGAACTGTTGTCGTTGGAGGAGATGTCCTTCAACGAGTTTGAAGCTGCTTTGAAAGCAGATGAAATCGACGAGGTTGTCGTATTACGTCCGGAAGAGGAGTTGAACTCCTCATCAACGATAAACGAGTCAGTTTTGGTGCAAACCAAACAGGCATTGAATGCCCGAAGCGGTCTCAAGATCCTTGCGGATCCTGAGGACCCTTACCATTCCTTATTGAAGGAGATGTCATTAGTGACAACCCGCCGATGGGGTTACCACCTGATCGGGGAGTCCGAAATGAAATTGATTTGGTTCCGGGAACCAAATACTGCGTCGCTAGGCAGTGGCCTCTCCCCAAGGAACAATGCGACGTCATCGACGCATTCTTCAAGGGGAAAGAAGAGGCAGGGATGGTACGGGAGAGCAAGTCTCCCCACTCATCTCCCACTTTTTGTGTTCGTAAACCGAACGGAAAGTGGCGCATTGTGCATGCGTACAATAAGCTGAATGCAGCTACTGTACCAACGCAAACTCCGATTTTTCGGAAGGATGTCCTCCAAAAAATATGGCAGGCTGTACTGTTTACAGCGCCTTAGATCTGGTAGACGGATACTAACAGGTGCTCATGCGAGTATCTGTTATCCCGCTTACAGCGGTCAGCACGCCTAGTGAAATGATGTGGAAGTGGCTTGTTGTGCCACAGGGGCTTTCAAATGCACCAGCGACTTTTAATCGCTTGGTGACACAACTCTTCCGACCTCATAGAAAGTACGCTCAGACGTACTTCGACGATATATTCGTTCATAGTCGCGCGGAAGCCGACTCGTCTGATGTTCAGACGAACCTAATACATCTTCAAGCGGAGCTCGAATGTATGCGAGAGCATAAGTTATATGCGAACGCATCCAAATGCATATTTGGTGCTGAAGAAATTCCTTTCCTCGGATGCTTCATCGGTAAGGATGGAGTGCGGGCGTATCCCGCGAAGTTGAAAGCCATTGTGGAGTGGCCTTCGCCTGTAAATCTTAGAGACTTACGGAAGTGGATTTGATTAGCCAATTATCTCCACAAATACAGCGAGAACTAGCTGAAATGGCGAAGCCATTAGCTGACCTTCTTAAGAAGGACGTAGATTGGTGTTGGGAAACCGAAAACTAATCCGCCTTCGAAGCGGTTAAGGGGAGCTTGTTGAAAGCCCCCGTTCTTGCTCTCCCAGATTCTGGGAAACCTTTTATCGTCGTCTTCGACGCCTCCGATTTCGCAATCGGATGTGCTTTGTTACAGCAGACGATGCGGGACGGGAACGTGTGATTGCGCTTGAGTAGAGGCAGCTTAAAGCTGCTGAACGGAATTATCCCGTTCATGATAAGAAGCTACTTGCTATGAAGTATGCCCTTGTCAAATTTATGGTTCACCTACTCGGTTCAAAAGCCGTTCGTGGTTTATACAGACCACGCGTCCTTACGGACAGCGACGAAGTCGCCTCATCTCTCCCAACAGATGGCCCGTTGGCTCTCCTTCTTTGAGGAGTATAATTTTGAGGTTAATTATAAAACTGTCAAGCAGAACGTGCTTACGGACGCGTTATCGCGTCGTCCCGATTACGAGCTCGCTCACGCGACATTCGTCACCACGTCTGTGGTGGACCTCATACGCCAGGCGTATGGGAAAGACCCACAATGTACGGCGCTTATCAGCGCTTTGGGTGAAAAGGGACTTGGCTCGTCTGAGCCAACCGTGTCAAGTCCAGCTAAAGCTCGTTTACACTGTTACAGGTACTGTGACGTTTTGCTATATTATAGCACGAGCGCGGAGGACACTCCGCGGGTGGTTGTTCCTCATGATGAGGAACTAAAGTATAGAGTCCTCTTTGAGACACATGATTCCCCTACCGTGGTCATTTAGGTCGGGATAATACCTACATCACTTTAAGCGCTTTGTATTGGTGGCCCAAGATGTATAAGTGGGTCGGTGCGTATATTCGCACCTGTGAGACCTGTAAAGGGTCAAACCCTCTGCAGATTCAGCGGTGCCTTTGGCGAGCTTATCCGTTCCTACGGAGTATTGGAAATCCATTGGTATGGATTTATCTTCGGTTTTCCGAAAGATAAGGCCGGCAACACCGGCATTTTGGTCTTTGTAGACCGTTTGAGCAATATGGCTCACCTGGAGGCGGTTCCAGAGTCCATTGATGGACAAGGAACAGCGAAAGTGCTCCTATACCGTGTCTTTCGCCAGCAGGTCTACCTGATTCCCTTGTATCGGATCGGGAACCCCGTTTTACGGGACAGTTTTGGGGGGCGCTGTTTAAGGTGCTGGGAACCAAGCTCCTCATGTCCACTGCGGATCGTTCGCAGACGGACCGACGAACGTAACGCGTTAATTGCGTTGTAGAGGACATGCGCAGGAGTTTATGTCCGGATTCTACAAAGAGTTGGAGTGAGATGCTTCCTATGGCCGAATTTGCCATAAACAATTCGGTTCATGCATCTACGGGGTTTACCCCGTTTTACGTAAATGGATTAGTGAATCCGAGGGTTCCGTTGACGCCACGTGTGTGTGGCCCAGGGCTTGAGGGGGGAGGATTCCCCGATGTCAGCCCTGTATCTGTGCGAAAGCTCATCGATAAGTTTTTATCGACGCGCCTAGTGTCTTACGACACGTTTGCGATGCCATGGCGGAAAGCCAATACAAGAAAAAGGAATAGGCCGACCGCAAGGGTCGGCGTAACAAAAGGGCGTATAAAGTAGGAGAAAGTGTTTTATTAAATGCTAAAAACCTTCCTACACATGCAGTTTCTAACGTGTTACGGAACAAACTGCGCCCCAGGTTTGTGGGGCCTTTCAAGGTGCTAGCCCGAAAGGGCCTGGCGTACACCTCGGATATTCCGAAGGCGATGCGTACGCATCCAACCTTCTACGTGGGTATGCTTAAGCCATACCAGGACCCGGAGGCGGGTCCCCTCTTGGAGGAGGTTGGGAAGGCGCATAGCCGTAAGACACGGCAGGGCGGAGTGATAAAATCTCCGTCAGGGTCAAAATGCGACCACGAAGCTCCGCAACGGAAGACTCGAGAGAGTCAAGCCGCCTCTCGATGCGGTATATCTCACCCACATCATCGTGGAGTCCATCCGGGACTTTCAGGATGCGACGTCTGTGTCGATCACAGCGCTCGTGAACCTCACGTCACAATCTCGCGACCTCCTCCTCCAGTTCTCGATTCGGAGGGGATTACACATTACCATATGGAGCGTCTGATAGCGCGACGCCATCATCGGGGTAAAACCCAGTATCTGGTGAAGTGGAAGGGTTATCCACATTCACAGAGTTCGTGGGAGTCCGAGACTCCCCTTCGGCAGGATTGCCGAGACGTCCTTGACGCTTCGAGAGGGAGAATCCCGCTGCGAGTCGACGACCAAAGGGGCGGGAGAAGCCCCTTCACTCCCAGTAGTTGGGAGTTCGACGGAGGCAGATGTGGAGCTTGCATTGTTCTCCGGCACCGCTTTGAGGGCAGGGGCGCGGGCATAGCGCGTGCAATAAGGGGCACGTAATTTCCCCATCGCTTTGGCTTTGGCAAACGCCAAGCGTAATGCCCTCTCCACCCGAACGTCACTTCCGGAATAGCTGTTGTACAGATTGGTAAAGTGAGGGAGACGTTTCTCCCCTTCCGCCCAAGCGCGGAACTTCTGCTCTGCCTCATGGGAATCCTCTCCTTGTAGGAGAACGAAGGGAACCTCACGGAGGTTCTCAACAAAGGCACCCTGTGCCTGTTTCCCGAGACGTTCTCGGTATGAGGCGGCAGTGAACTGCGTGAGCAGTTTTTCCCGGAGTTGTTTCCGGCATGCAATTTGACGCGGCTGTTCAGCCGCAGGGCCAGGGTTGTAGAAGGCTAAACCCCTCTTTACCTCATTCTTAGCCCACTTTTGGGGGTCACGAGGACCCGCAAAATGATATGCCGGCCGTGACGGGCGTTTGGGGGCGCGTAATGCAGCCTCTTGTGCCTGTGCGGCAAGATGAGACTCTTGAGCCGCGTCCAATTCATTGGTGATTGTCACCCTCGGCGACTCGGATTTGCCATCCGAAGTTGGTAATGGTTGAGCACGAGTTAGCGCATTTTCCCCACGTGTTGGGAAAGGATTAGGCTGCCGACATCGCCGTTCGGCGTTGTCGGAGCGGTCATCCTTAGGGGAGCTATCCCCAAGAGCCCCCTCCTCCGAGATACCGGAGTCGTAGCAGCTTGCATCCCCTTCTCGGGAGAATCATCACCACTATAGGTGCTCATTTGAGGCCAGATTTCTGGAAGTTGGGGTCTCCAAGTATAATCGATTATTGCGTGGCAATAGTCTTGATGGGGGAGAATGTAACGGGGTTACATTTAGTTACGTTGGTGTACGTGAATACAAAACGGTTGAGGTCAAGTATTGTCCGAAAGGTTCGGACCTATTGGTTGTTTTAACCAATCAGGGCGGGAGCCCTTAGTGAAGGCGTGGCAGCCTGCCACGTGTTGGTACACAGGTGGTGTACACTACAGTTTCGGCTAGGTACGGATTAAATTAGTTCTACCTAGTATTGCATATAGTTTATATTAGTTTATTAACTTAGGCTAATTTTATATTAAATAAATATATCAGTTTGCAAATACACTACATCCTGCTAGGCGCACGACCCCGAACGGTCGAGCGTGCAGTGAAGTGTCGTAGCAGGGGAGCACCTCCCCTAGCTACTCCCTACTAAGGGAAGCCTTAGCATAAGGCGTTAGTGTTTACTAAATGTAAACTCAGGGAATCTTATCCCCAAGTGAGAGAGCAATCTCCCACTAAGCCCTTAAATCAGGGCGTAACGGATAAGTAGCGGCGTATCGCCGCTTAAGGAAAGACTTCCTCTGTGCGCTAGCCGCACCGTGCGTTTACGCACCGGCTACATGGTTGGTATGAATTTGGAGTATGAATGGATGTTTTCAGCCAATCATCATCCACCCGAAGGCCAGATCGCGAGACCAATCTGATCAACCAGATTACAGAGGGTCGCGACAGTAACTGTCCAGTATTTAAGTCAGCGCTGAAGTATCACGAAGTAGTGATTGACTTTGATGTAAGAGTTGGTAACACTGAATAGAATCAAATTTCTCATGAATTGCAGCGATCTCTGGCGGCCCTCTAAAACCTTCTTTACTGTTCTCATACAAAAACCAAGTGTAATACAAAGGAGTCGTTGAGTGAACGCCCAAGCAAGTGGAGCAGCAGCCTATAAAGCTAGCTAGTGTTGGGGGAAGCCTGGAACTACTCTTGGAAAGTGCGTCCCTAGTGTGTTTGATTGATTAGTTGGTTTGGGCGGTAGTATTAAGTACCCGGGAAGTAAAGCAAGGAGGACTGGATTATTATCTCTTTGTGTTGTTGATTAAGTGGATTTGTTAAAATTTTCAACTCCTTCACGACACGTGTCTACTTGGGTTTTTTCCCCCACTCGAGCGAAATATCTTTCTTTTGGCGAATAGTCAGAGACTGATGAGACGCGTCCGCCGGCCGTTTGCCACGTGCTTTCTCGCCACGTTTAAGCACGATTGCTGGGCTTCAGTATTATTTTCCTGTGAGATGATTCTTGAAATGTTTTTGTCGCACCTTAACGCCTGTTGGTGACGATCGTCCGCCTTTTATAACACTCGATATCTGCTGTGAGGTGGATTAGACACAGTCCGATCTACAGCCAATTAAAGGTCAGAGCTAAATTGAACGGCCCAGAGTATTCTATGTCTAGCCACTTCGTCAAATAAATGAAGGTCCAGTATTTGATATGCGATCGGATAAGGGACAAATCGCCATGCTATTTACAATGGGATCAAGAGTCAATAATCAAGCCAACCAGGACAAGTCCATGATCAGAACGACATTACTCCTTTTCCTCACCCTGCGTCAATGAGTATGTCGTCCTCATCATCTGTTCCTATCAAATCATTACGCCTCGAGAAACCTTTGGGGTAATGAGCATCCCTGTGAGACCGCACCAAAATGGCAACCTTCACCCAGCCTTAACCGACCATCACTTATGGAGGTTTCTCTTATAAGGTTCTTCTCGTAGGGCTTATCATTTAGACATTTAGAGAGGTTTTACCATCTATATATAAAAAGAATACCATGTCGTCGTGAATGCATGCGCTCTCCCGCACCTAAGCGAAGTCGGACTGTACTATCGATTTATTTTAATTGGTTATAAATAGCGCTTTTACAGTTAAGTAAAAAAAACTATTCGACTTTATCATTGGTTAGAAATAGCAGCTTTACATACCGACATTTTGCAGGCGGTGTAATCTATCTATATATATATAAGAATACCATGTCGTAGATGCATGCACGCCCCCGCACCTAATCGAAGTCGAACTGTACTATCGATTTCTTTTAATTGGTTACAATAAAGTTTTTACAGTTAAGTACAAGAACTATTCGACTTTATCATTGGTTAGAAAAAAATAGCAGCTTTACATACCGACATTTTGCAGGCAGTAAAATTGCCACAAGAGCCCGGATTGTTGTCGATGGTGAGCTTATAATATTTGATTTATGTTCCGTGGATTTGCTAACATTTTTGTTGCGGCAGGCAACCAGGTACAGGGGCTGTATGAAAACCTAGCGCAGGTGCATCGACTGCTCAAGACGACTACGAAGGAAGATTTAGAGGATAGAGATGATAGTGGTCGCACGCCGTTACTGCAAGCAGTAACGGCGTGCGACCTAAGGATTGTGACCACATTAGTATAATGTAGAGTATATTTTTTCGCTACCCTAACCCTGTAAATACATGGGGGGAAGTTTTGTAGACGGACAGACGGTTTTTATGCCCTTTTCCGTAGGTACGACGGGTACCTACACTTGTCTATATATATAAAAGAATACCGTGTCGCGATCCCGCACCTAAGCGAAGTCGAACTGTAAATAGCGCTTTTTCAGTTAAGTGAAAAAACTATTCAACTTTATAATTGGTTAGAAATAGCAGCTTTACATACCGACATTTTGCAGGCGGTG